>NAOQ01000267.1:0-12052 GCA_002751075.1 Ichthyophonus hoferi
CTTCTAGGAAACAGCATACTCGTCTGTTCTCTTTCTGTTTTTATTTCACTCAAAGCTTCTACAGAGATATAGCAACTTTGAACACTGTATATATTAAATGATAAAGGCATTGAGTTGGGAATTTCTGTCTATCTCAGATAATCCAATAGGTAGCTATGTGCAACACGTACCTGCAGATCATGCTGTAACGAGTAATATCAATATGAGTTAGGAAGATCAAAACACAACTAGTTGATCAGTATGCCATAAGAATAACGAATCTCATCTGGCTTGGCATATTTATTTCTGGTCAACTACAGATCAAGAATTATCATAATGTGGGTACTAAGCCAAAGGATCCCTGATTGATCAAACATTGAAAGGTGTGTTACATATTCTACATTCTCAATGCTTATCAAGACATCTGAAGTTGAACTAGCTAACTAATTGGTTAGAAGCTTGCCCCTTCAATTACTGGAAGTTTTTGTTGATCTTGTTACTGGTGTTTACGTACAGAAAATGAACTAGGTATGGGTGATTGCCCTATAGTAAAACAACTAGTACTGAGGAAAAGAAAAAAAAAGAGCGAAATAACTCAAATGAGAGTTAGGGTAAGTACGTAAACAATAATGTGGATCTTTCAAGTGTTTTGTGAAGAGGTTTGCAGGACTATCGTTAGGTTAGCATCCCAAAACTGGACTACACATTCTGAGCATTTACACGGATACATCTTTCAAGTCTGGCTTTCACTGATGGCAATATACAACTACAATATTCTACTCTGGGTAATGGGGCTATAGTAAATAAATAAGAGAGGATTTTGAACACTAAGCCTTCCAATCTATTCCCTTTTAATGCTTTGTAATAGGAAAACTGCTGCCAACAAGAAATTAGTTTGGTTCCTGGCTTTGGCTCTTAATTCAGTTGGTTGTAAATAAAAACAAATAGACCATTTTAAATAAGAAGAGAGAGAAAATAAATAATCTATTCATTATTACTTCCAGTTATTTAAAATCGCCCCAACTTGCATATCAAAAACTAAACTTGCATTCTTATTGGACGCTTTGTATACATGTTTTTATTGCCAAAATAGAAAGGAAATTTAAGCAAGTACCACAAACATCATGGTTCTACCTCTTATCAAAACAGAAAAAATTCGACCTTACAGCACATGATTACATAACTGAATTGTGCTTCCCCAAGCAACAAACCAATCATAGTAGTCAATTTTATCGACCGAAAATATTCCGTATGACAAGCACTCAATCAGAAAAGGGGGCACAAACGTTTTACCCTCTCCTCGTCACCATTGTGTCTCCATGGTTATCGTGATTACTATGCAGAAATACTCCATCCACATTTTCTTATTGGTTGGATTGGTCTACCAAAACATTTGGGACTCCATAACTACAAACCAAAAGTATGCTCGTAAAACTATAAAAACTAATTAATAATTGATAAGGTCGACCCCATGACTAATTGGTTATTGCAGAGTTGCTCTTAATTTGCTCAATGGCATCCATTAAGAACATAAAAGATGGAGGCATAGCGTTTGTGTCTAGTTTAGACCATACAGTGACTCCTGTATGTATGTATATGTTTGTATATATATATATATATATGTATGTATGTATGTATGTATGTATGTATGTATGTATATATGCATGTTTGATAGTAGATAGGTGAGTCCATTGGCATTATCACGGGTTATCAAACAATAATGCTCTATATACTCCATATTGTACCAAAAAAACAATAATAATAATGTATATAAATCATTTGATAGCCATGGGAAATAATATACAATTACCTTAAAAATTGAAATGATTGAATCTACATGGGAGATGCAAGAAAGATTAAAAAGAAAAAAAAAGGTTAGAGAAGATGAGATAAAAAGAAACTATATCCGATTGCAGAATTAGAGGTAGAAAACATGTGAATAGGAATACTATACCTTCAAATGCAATCTCAAATGCACCAGTTGTTGTCAACTTGCCATAAACAAAATTACCGACTAACCACACAAGGGCTGCAGTCATTAACTTGTTCTCCTGAATATCTCTGAACCAAGGAGGCGTTGGTAGAGAAAGAATGCGGAATATAGTCTCACCAAACAGTACTAGGCCAATCGCCATAGCCTGCACTGAACTAACCAGACTGTGGGGGTGGTAGAGAGGGTTTTAAGGCCAGAATGGCTCAAGTAGGAATATTAAAGGAGACAGAGTAGAGAGTAGAAGATACAAGAAAGTAAGTAGATGGATAGAGAATAGGGGTAGGTGTAATTGGAACAAGAGGTTGGTGAATGGGTGTGTACGTGTTTGAGGAGGGGATGAGGTGGAGCAGGGAGGGCTATAAGTGAGCTGTCAAGCCTGAGTAGGAGTATAAGGATGTGAAAGTGTATAAATAGTGGTAATGTTGTGATAATCTAAGTATAGGTTTAAGTTGGAGTATGACAGGATGGTACCTAGAAGGCTATAAGTAATTAGCAATTAATTAGCAATTAATTAACAATTAAGGTACAGCACATAGTTATCATTGAGGTATATATCCACTTCAGCCTACTAAAAGGGTTCCACACGGGGGCAGGGCTGAGAATGGTATATGTGGTTTTACTATCACATCATACATGTATTTTTATATATATATTGCTTACTAACACCTTCCCACACTATTTAGTGCTGCATATCTAGGTAAAGGCCTAAACAAGGAGATTGGTGAACAGACGATAGCAAGGTTACACAACTATATCAACATACAACTATACAGAACCTCAACAGAGAATATAACTCAATATAAAGTAACGTACTCAGCTAAGAATATGTTTTGTTGGGGAGGGGGGTAAACGTAGCCTTCCACTGTAACGGAGGGCATTTTGGTTTCTACGTGCTGTTTAACCTGTTCGAACAGGCCACGATAGCCTCAGGAAGAACTGGGAGGATAAAGGTTGTGTGTTATTGTGCAAGTAGGGAGGGGAGAGAAAAGACACTAAATATACATCTATAAGTAAGATAAGTCAGTATATAGGTGTGCAGGCTTGAGTGTTTGTGTTTAATTATCAGGTATACACATAAACTCATATATATATATATCAAGAGAGTGAATGCAACAATATGCATTGAGCTCTGTATATAGTGGATGTATGACATGAGGGTATGAGATATGAAGACAAGAGATAATTATCACAGTTGCTTAGCAAAAGTTTAGATAAAATATTCTGCTCATCCAATTCCTAGTAGGATGCTTAGTCAGTATATAACCTAAATGTACATGCATATAGAAGCACAAATTGAAATAAAATTATGCCTTTCTATACACAAATTAATCCAATTATATCTTCATATAAGCAGTTTAAATGGGATTATAAGTGCAGGTAGGACTGTTATCCAATATAAATAGATTACAACCCAACCAAGAACTGTGATGGAAAAACTGTAGTAATAGTGTAAATATATATATGCCTGATTTTTTTTTAAAAAAAACTATAAATTCAATTCCTACATTAAAACTCTCGGGAGTCAGACAGGTACAATTAACCACTACTCCTTTACCCCCCTCCCGCCCCATCTCTATTACATAATATTAGTACGATGCTTTGGTCAGTCCTCACTTACCAGTAGCCAATACTCAAAACATTCTTCGTGGCCATATGTGCAGAGTTCGCTATGGTAGCAGTGACCTGAACAACAAAGTAGGAAGAGAGAGAGATTTAGGCCAAGAGGCTTAAACATAAAATCACAAGAAAAAAACCAGACATATAAGGAAAATTACATTAAGCGTTGCAAAATATCAAACGAACATTTTTAAGCAATATATAAGTCCTGCGCAACAAAGATAACCATATATCTATAGAATCTATAGAAGTGTAGGAGTAAGCGATGTTGGCTAACGGCAAATAGTGAATATACCCACAATAACGATCAAATATAACCACGCAACGCAAGAATGCAAATGATGGAAATAAAAATGTTGTACATATATAAACGTATAGGCTACCTGAATAAAAAACAGGCCAAAAAGTAGCCCCAAGACCACAGGTACTATCCTACTTGCCCTCATCGTAACCTACTCTGTTATAATAGCTATAACTGGATGTAGTTTGATAATGATGCAACGTGCTTTAATGATCTTACCAGGGCTCGATATTACTTCAGTGAAAAAGCTTCCAAGATGTCATCCATTATATTAGTACAGTAGATTGTAAAAAATATAAGACATGTTAATATTAAATATAAATTTATTTATTTTAAAAAATAATAATAACCAAAATATACGTAAAATAATATATAAAAACAAAAAATACAAAATGTGAGGTTAAAAAGAGTTATCATTAACTATAACAACTCTAATTTAGAAGCCTGTCACTTTTATTGTCTCCTATTCCTTTTTCATATTTTTTATGTCCTAGGTGAAATAATCCGGCTAGAACAAAAGGGAGTGTTAAAGATATCAAAACAAACGTGTTTAATTAATTTTTGGTAATTTTATATATATTTATAATAAATTAATGTTGTTTGCAATTATTATTACATATGTATTCTGAAAAAATAGTTAATGAATCTATTTAATGAAATGTTAAAGTTATTACGTCCCATAACCATATTGGATAATGCATATAGATTTCTTGTCTAGCTCACTATACTATATTTGAAGGGGAAATATGTATATATATAACTCCAAATTGGATTTCTCTTTTTAGTAATTAAATAAATATTTTAATTTTAATTTTCTTGACATTTCCATGCTTTCTTGTTAAGTTTTAAAGTGCTTGGGTTCTAATTTTTGAGAAAAGGTAATCAAGAAAGCGAAAAATACAATTGATGAGTTTAAAATAAGTTCCTCGTGACTCATACTCAATTGGTTGGTTTTCTGGAATATAATGGACCAATAACATATGGTGAGAGTAGCAGGGACAATATTGTTACGGATTGCAGATGGACCCTTCATCATTACTAACAAGGTAAGTCTATTGCATTTTAGGAACTAAAATAAAGCAAATCAGAACAAGTGCTTGCTGGAATTAGAATACTTGGGGATAATCGTAATTTTCACTTTAAAAATATACAATCCCTACATTTATTTTGTATCGCCACTAGCCAGCTCGCATCCTCAACCCAACAATATATAATATGAGGCACTGGTACAAGATATGCTACATTATCATCTGTATAATATAATATGAAATATATTTATCAAACTTTGTGTATATCCCATCGTTCTATTCATATTATTGGTAAACAGTTCGGAATAATGGCATATTGAATAAGAAAGATAACAGATGCCTTTTTTGTTGTAGAAATGAGTATATGCTATATATGATATCATATCCCAATAACCTAATGTGCTATAAGAAAGCGCATTTGAAGACAAGATGATACTGATGGTCAGGTTGGGGAGCATTAGGAAGTACTGGATATCTTCAAATATTCCTAAACATAGATATTTAATGTTGAGGCGCGTGGGTGTTATATAGTTCTTTAATAAGCCTATTATAACTATATTTTAAAACAGTTAGTCACGCCACCATTACTTTACCATTAAAGCCTAATAAAAATACTTATTCACATCAGAAGTATTTTGGATCGCTCTGTTGAACCGTATCCTATTGTAGGAACTGTAAACAGGCCTATATAGGTCAATTCTTAGTGAATGGGTGTATTTATGTGTTAAATACTACCACGTCATAACGCCAGTTAATGAATACAATATATTAATTATTACACTGCACTACAGGATGGATACTACGTTGCACTATAGTATTCATCATCCTGTAAGTGTAGACTAACTTTGATATAAATCGAAATATGCTAAACCATATATATCACATTTGGGGTGTATCTATGGAATAAATATTCTAACCTGTGTAGTTGGTAACAATATACGATATTATAAAGGTTGTACTGTGATTTCATTTTTAATAAATATGCGCAACTTCAGCGCTTATAAAGTATTTGTATGAATATCGATGTGACACCCACCTGCGGGCACTCGTCTATTATAATCGTATTCATATCTACATTATGTTGGCCATGTGCGAGAATGTAAGCCCTTTTCTTTATCTCCTAACCCATTATTTCACCAGCCAAAACTACAAAGAGATTTAAAAGGGGAATGTCTCGTAGGCCAAATACAAGTACTACTTAAAATGATCAGAATAAAAATTCATTGACCTTATACTAACTAGTTAGTTACTAACAACAGAGTTGAGCTAAAAGGTAAAAACAGTTCAAGAAAAAAAAACAACGTCAAAGACAAGCATACAAAGAAACAGTTCATACTTAATGTATCCACTTTTTACAAACTACCAAAGAAAACGTAAACTAGGAATACCACACATAATGCTACCCTCGGCCGTACTCGCTGGTGGCAAACGATCGTTAAGTTCCTCAGTCTGCTCTTCCATGGTGATAGGGGGCTGGTCTGTAACAATCATTGGTGTGTGTCTGTCTTGCATACGCACATAATCCATAGAACCAATACCCATGGAACTGTTGGACAAGGTGCTGGAGCTAGTGCGTGAATGATTTGTTTCGTTTAATAAGGGCTTCATGGGTTTCATATTGTCATCGCCGTTAGCATCATAAAATGTATCCCCACCATCATCGTCTGTGGAGGACTCCTCCATATCCCACTCATTGCTCCAATCTTCGTCGCCTTTTGTGGGAAATATGAAATTTGTAGAAATTTTCCAAGATTGTGCTTTCCAGTCTTCAACTATACTAGGCAATAAGTTGTAAGCATTATGTAGACCATTGGAAATTATTTGTTCTATAATAGTTCCGGCAGCAAATACGTCAACCGATACACTCATATCAAGGACTTGAGTGCACGAATTACCATCGGGTGAGGGGAAAACTTTTAAAACTCCACGAATATTACATTTCTCCTGAAATATAGATGGCTTTGTGTGAATAGAAAGGTAGTACGGTGTTTCGGGGTTGTCATACAAGCACTCAATGTAATCGGTAAAAACCACTCCCCCGGGGGGACCCATGTTTTTAATCCATTGTGGAACTAGGGATAAGTCAGGCTCCGTTACAATATACTGTGCCAAAATGGTCCCATTTGGTGCTGTCTTTTCCTCGCAAATATACTTCGATGAATTTTTAAGTACAGAACATTCAATGTTAAAAAAATCGGATGTGTTTCTAATGACCCAGTACTCAGCTGGGTGCATAGCAATATTTGCTTCACAGTGTATCTGTAAAACCATGTTAAATATTTCTTATGTGTTCCCTCAAAGAAACTTCTAAATAAAGTGGGTTTGTCGACGAGGCAACGTATATATATATATTATCGCCTAATTTTCTAGTAGATAAGAACGAATTAATTACTACAACTATGCAAAAAAAAAAAAATAGAAATCAAAAGAGTAAAAGGTTATTGAAAAGCCAATTAACTACCATTCACATTAAAAGTTCATTTACAAGTAACTAATGACCAAGTATCCATTGGCAAGATGCTATATAGTAACCGATTACTGCAATTATAGCCTATCTTCAATCCATTCGCGGTTTATTTTTGTTTTCATCCCCGCGCCTCCAAACTTAAAACCACGTATGTGAATTTTTCCAAACCCTTATTTAAATTTACTTTGTTTGTTTTTTCTTATTGTTTATTTTAATTATTTTATTTTTTAATATATATTTATTTGTTTTTTTTGATTTTTTTTTAATTTTTAAGGTGTTTCTTTTTATTATAAAATACCTTTTGAACAAGTCTAAACTCGTTGACCAATAAAATATTACAACATTTACTCATGTGTTCTTCAATTTTGTTAAATAGATAATAATGGGGGGGTTTTAAAGGAGTCATATTTACGCGAGTTGATAATTATTTTTACATAATTATACAAACCATTTTATAATAAAAGAATAATATTTGTGTAATAATAAATAATAAATATAAATATAAAGAAATATTTAAAAAAATTGAATTAATAATAGATGAATATTATTGTATATTGTTATATTTTTGAAATGGGGTTTTTATTGCATGGCAGTGTTTACTACAATCTACGAAATTTGAAAGACTCGTGGGAATAATTGAACGCAATTTATGTATTGCTTCAACGGCAACCAATCATGGCTGGCATCCTATCCCTGTAAATAACATTCAAGCAGAATTCCATATATTATTTTTTTACTAAGAAATGGATCCAAATTTGACTAACTGATCTGTTAAATAGGATACATACTTCCTGTTTTATATGTTATAGAAAAACATTCATAATGGCCAATTTTTTTTAGGGACGCATGAGAATTATTAAAAGTTATTTATTGTGCGTAGCATTTCTTTATGACAAGCTATTTAATTCCAATGGATAACAGTGTTTTATAATCCAAAGAGATGGCTCCTAAGAAGAAAATCTTAACCTTCATCATCTCAACGTGATACACCATATCTAATCCATCTATCATTTGAGCCTAATGCCGCTGATTGCGCTTATTGTAAGGGAAAGATTCAGCCAATGATAATGATTGATATGTTGAATCAGTTAAGTTAGGTAAAGGTAAGATAATGTTTTGTAAGACGAACATCTTTCTATTAGACCGCTAAAAACGTTTCCTCTTAACTCACAGCCTGTCACGCTGTGGTGACTGATACCATATATGCCAGTGAAATACATATTCTAATGATTATTGCTTATCTTTCAACATTTATGTTATTTTCGATCACATATAGTTTATCATTTTTTCCCACCCTAACAAGTAGGTATATCCGGACACTTAGTGATTGTGCCCATTATCCACATACCTCGTGTCTTTGAGAATCGGTTGCTAATGAAAAATTGTTATAGGCCAGATATTTAATGGCTTTATGATTAATACGATCTGCATTTATCTACGGGGTAAATAATTACAGGAATGTAACTCAAATAATTAAAGGTTATTTATTATAAAGACAAATTACGCCGTTAGAGCAAAGAGTTGACCCAATTGACACTAAAGACTTGGTCATCAGCTGAACTCTTTCCAATTACATTGATATTCTTAAAATAACTTGAACCAATCTGTATTGCTGCGATCCTACCAGCTAATTGAAAGGTTACCTACGTTACTTTAAGAACGAGCTCTCCTGATGATTTGTTGGTATTTGGATATAGCTAAGCTATATTGAAAGTACATAACGGTTTCCTATTTTCTTGTCCAGTTAACTATATTCATTTCATCAGCCAAGTTGTAAAGATGACTAAATGAAAATTGACCAACAAGATTCCATTGTTATTCTATTTTACCTTCTGTGGGCTCTCTAAGAAACATCCCTCCAAAAAAAATTTAAAAAATTCCTTCCGCATCAGTAGAAATATTTATAAATATAAATAAAGCTCCAGATTGTCGACCCCGTTATGTCGTCAAAAAAATGAGTTATCATTGGCTTTTGATTCCAATCATTATTATCTACTTGCCTTTAATGGAAATCACTTAGTAAATATTTGCATCTTCAACTGTAAAGGTATAACCACTCGGGTGAAAGATTGATTTCTTTAAATATATATTAACTGCACTTAGAAACCTCCTCTTTCCTCTTGAAATGGCCCTACCTATTCCCTTAATTTCATCTCCATCCTATGGGAAAATAATTTAATTAGCACTACTATACAAAATTATTGGTTTTCTTGGTTTTCTTGATTCTGGGCTTTTATCAGCCATTTAAGACAAAAAGCATTCGACGTCATTGATCATCTATTCACTTCTCTTGGTAGATCATATTTTTTGGCAGATTTCATATTTTTGTTATAGCTTTATGAAAATTTAGTTATTGAATTATAAGTATAGAATTGAATAACTGGTAATGATTCTGCTTAGAGCAGTTTTGCCCTTTCTATTGCATAACCATAACATAACACATATCTCTCTATTCAATCAACCTCTTAAGTAAAAACTTTCAATAGCTGACAAGCATTGGTAGATCTGTTTCCTCCTTGACAAACTATTTTATGCAGTGTGAAGATTATTTGACAAACTTCTAACCATGATAATAACTAAGTCGGCTTTTATTTTGAAAAAAAAATTTCTTCGAGATAAATTTTGCTAAGTATTATCACATGTCCTGTGCGAAACAACACTTAAAATGGGCAATATCTGGTAGAATGCACCAGTGATATATTTTTAAGCCTAAATTACTGGTTCTTGTTTTAACCGCCATCTAATATCCGATTATACGACATACCTTGATGAAATATCCATAAAAAGGTTAAATTAACACTTGCCACTGTCGCTATCGATGAGCCATATATAGGTTGCGCTTTTATTAACAGAAAGTTATTAGCCTTTGTCAAACTGTTAGGAACGTCATAGGAAAAGCTTTAGGTTAAAAATAAGATTTACCTAAGCCCTTTCATCTGACTAATAGTAAAACACTTTTAACTAATGTTTTTACATTCAAAAATGCAAGTCCTCCGTAATAATGTAAAAACTCAAAATTCCATAATATCTACAGTAATATGTTCTAAAGAATTTCAAGATCCTGTAACCATAAGTTATAATAGGTTTTATTGAGCATGCAATAAGTAAAAATCCATGGTACTCATTGCAGACATGATCTTATCTAGTATATAGTAGATTTACGCCTCATTAATTAATAATAAGACAATATCACTCATACATGGTCATTTTGATGGTGCTTACTTTCTAGCAATTCATATTAAAGGGTCTTGAGTACAGAATATTTTACAATTTTAGTGTTTACGTTGTATAAGATCCTGTTACCCTTGTGGAAATTTCTTGATAGTTTGACAATCCTGAACCTTAGAAATTATGCCATCACTTGCATTTGAAAAAAGTTTACAAACCCAGGTTTATATAATTGCTGTGTTGGTTAAACTAACAATATAGAGTCTAATGTATCGTCTATTTATTGAGTCTGGAATGCATGTTGATTGTCAAAAAAACGTACTAAATATTTTTTAAAAGTCGACAGTTTACATTATAAGAAACTTTATTAAGGAGACCATTACTAAAGAAGGATAATGTAAGAAGACTTAAAAAGGAGATCTGGATCACAGCCAAGAACAAGCAGTCAGCCGAGAAAGAGCAAAGGAATGTTTAGATTAACTCATTCCAAACTTCATACTCGGGAATAATCTGCCAACCTTAGTCGATGACTTCAACACAGTAAGACTTTGGAAACACACGCTGATAAAGATACATGAGACATGAGTCCACAACAGGCTATGTAGATATATAGTTGAAGGCATTAAATAACAATTATACTAAAGCATTTTCTAATTCAATTAAAACTAACATATTTTATCTTTCTGAGGAATTCATTTCAGATACTGCAGGACAATTTTATCTACTTTAAAGTTGCTTATGTACTTATGTGCGCTAGCTCTGTATTTACACCTGAATTTAGACCTAAGGTTTCAAAACAATCCCTCAGCAAAGATTCTATTGGAAATAAAATTAGTAACCAATGAAGTGTACTCGACTTGTTCTATGAAAATTGTATCTAAATCTAGCTGACTGAATGAGTCTCAATAGGTAAAGCATTAGTTAAAGCTCTAACGTGCTCTGCTTGCAGCCTGTAAAGTTGCTCTAGATTAAGAGACGTTTTAAAATTCTTCCCCTGTAGCCTATACTAAATATAGTACCATGATCTAGATTGGTATGGTTATAAATGGGAACTACGTTATTTTATTCTAACAGACGTAACTTTAACTAGTATATGTAATATTTGGTGTGACTGAATAGTGTCTTTAGTATAGTTTGAAGCCTTCTATATATGCGACGTTTGCTAAAGGTGCAGTTTTGATTGAATATCTTCTTGAATCCGAAGCAACTAACTACTTGACTAGATCCATAAAATTATAATTGGCTCTCAAACAATAGCAATGCATGCTCTATTGAATCCAAATTAAACGATAACTAACCGTCCGATGAATACTTGATATCTGATTGGCCTTTGGGTGTTTGTGTTGAAAAACTAATTAAGGCGATTGAATTAGCAACTCTAGCGCCAAGTTATTGATCAATAAGAGGAATCCCGGGTCACAATGCGGTATTTTATTGGTCTAAATTATATGTGAAAGAGGAATAATTGCCAAAAAAAAAAAAAAAAAAAAAAAAAAAAA
>NAOQ01000267.1:12435-32892 GCA_002751075.1 Ichthyophonus hoferi
AAAAAAAAAAAAAAAAAAGAAACCTTCCAACCTAGCTAGGAAAGAACAATTCCTGGTATTGTCATAAACGAGAATAAAAACAATAATATTAAGAACTGGTTATCTGAGTGTAGTGAAAGCTTTAGTTCTTACAGATTTAAATAAAAAAATAAGATTAGTATGAATCAAATAATATTCTTAATATAGGGCACAGGGCTCCTAAATCTGCCATAATACCATATCCGTTGCGGAGTATGATCTTACTAGTAATTCCTTATCATTTCATGATACTCATTAAGAATTCTGTGATATCTTAGCAGAAAATACCAATATGGTTCTTTTAGTCCATTGCTTAATTTAAGGTTAAAAGAAACTCGAGTATATACATAGTTTTAAAAATTATATCTGCTCGATTGCCATTTCTTTAGGACTATAATAAAAAGAAATAATGTTCATAGATGTTTGCCAACACACTTGCTGACCATATATAGACTCAAACAATAAAAGCTTGAAGGTCTTAGCCAGAAAGTTAATATCCGTTTTATCCGAAAGCGGACTTCTGACTGACAATGATATTTAGATACCAGTAATCAAAATAGATTTTAGATTTTTACTTGGTCTTACTAATTTCGTTCTCTCTATATAAATAATTTTTGACCCGCACGGGTGGGGTGGTGGTGGGATTAGGAATGTTTTGAAAAAACTAGGATAAACGCTGAAATTTTCTGAAATATATGTGAAAACCCGAACAATTATTTTTTCTATTAAAGAAACTGAAAAAGAAGAACTAAGTAAGAGAAAATATACAAAGATATATCTGCTTGTTACGTGTAGTATTCAAATGGATTGCAGAGATGTTATATGGTTCTTATAAGCCATGGATTTAAGAAATATAAAATAAGTGAAAATAACCGCTAGTTATAATATACCATATATATTAACTAGGAAACATACTAGTGTCGCTAAAGTGTGTATTTTCAAGATATAAATATATTTACAGTTTGTGATCTTCAGAAGAATATTATTGGTAGGTCAACCTAATTATTTGTTCTACCTAGTATGATAATATGAAACATATATATACTCCGTAGATCTAAGACAATTATTCACAAACGAAAAACAAAAAAAATCATGACAGTGATGGCTTCATATATTAAAATTCTATAAATTATAGGCAGTTGTATAAAATGAGGATTATAGTTAAAATAGGACAGTAGTTTAGTCTACGAAGTATGATTTAAACTAAAACGTTACCGCGCTTGCCAACGCAACAGGCTATTATATACTCTAACCAGGACAAAACGTGATTATACCACTATATGATTTTTGCTCTACTAAGAGCATTTAAGAGCTTCTTTATTAAAGGCTCTTGTTCTAAATTGTACCAAGGAATAAGTGCGACTACTAATATGATTAATAATACATTCTTTTTGTGGTTTACATATATTTATGCAGTTACACAGGCATTAGATTCAAATGCATACATGTTAATATTGTTAAAATATGTATTTTATTTTATTTTACTCGCTCGTCGATCATAATTGATGGCCTTATCATTTCCATATTCAGAATTTGATACTTGGTGTTATCGTATTGTAGATCTTGATCGCATTCCTATGCATTGTAATGTTATCCAATTATAATTGCATCTTGGCGGTTTCATTTTAACCATACAGATACATACAGAGCATATGCAGAGCCACATATCATTGGTTCTAACTATGATTCGCAAATGGCAGTTATTGTATGCCTTTAATCTAAGCATTATGACGTATTGTTTTATTAGATAAGATTATGTGCTGGCTAATTAAAGGTACTGGAAAAAGCATCAGATAATAAGAATTGAAGTAATTTTATATATCGAGGTTTTCGAACAAAATAGTAAAGTTTCGAGATCAAAATTAAAAACTTCCCAATCAAAAGGACTAAATTTTTTTTTTAAAAATTAAGTCTTATATTGTAGAAAACAACTTTTAGTTAAATTCTTTTTCTTGTTATCTGTAATATGTAATATGGTTTCCAAGAGATTTTAATTCCTTCAAATTGAAAAGAATAACACAAAAACATTTACATACATATGGGATTGATGTAGCATACGTAGCATCCTTTTACTGTTTTACCAGACAAATTATGCTGACATTCTATATATGTTGGGCAAAAAATGAGATTAACATATATATAACATGTTAGATAACAATTAGGTTGAGCATAAATTGAAAGGAAAAATAATAATAACGTTTTTAAAGCTTAAAAAACATCAAAACTTTATTTTTAGGGCTCGTACTTCTCATGACAAGCGGCGGAAGATGTCGTCAAGTAAGCGAGGATGAGAGAAGGGTAGAAGATAAAACTCTTAAAGGCATTTCTGTTATTTCTGTTAAGAAATTATAATCTTCAAAACTATATTACATATCAGATAACAAGATTTTTTTGAACTAATGGTTTTTTATTATAATGAGAGACGTAAAAAGTTTCAATTTATTCGCCCTCCTTTTAATCGAAAACTATAAATATTTAAAACGGATATGAATAAGGGTAACTCCGCCAATCTCCAAACCATGAAGAAAAGGCTGCACAAGATCCATGAGAGCCAGAGCCTGACTGCAAAAAGATGTTCATTATAATATGGCTTCGCTTCATACACCTTCTAGCCACATGTCAATGTTGCAACAAATATTTAAGTATCGTGTGTATTGGTCCTACATTAATGCAGTTCGTGTAGTTTTATTGTATTACACGAGAAAGTAAGCTTTAGGTGTCCAGCACTCATCTGCCACCATAAAATAATCGACCCGCATACGAAAATTCTACAAGATACGATAATATCCACTGGACATAAGGATATGAACATATATGCACAATTTGTACTTAACATTTTCGCTACATTATAACAACGAAAAAATAATAGAGTATATAGAAAAGTAATTGTATAGCATGAAATTTGTATAACAACGACTACCAATATTCCATGACTTAATAATATATATAATAGTACCAACTAAATACATCAACCACTCATTGAAAAGAACAAATAATAGGGGTAGCAGTACACTAAGATTTGTCTTAACGTAAAAGTATGTGACATTTTCCATGTTAATTTTGGACTTTGGTTTAAGTGAATAGGGAAGACGACATGTAATTGGCAGTATATAATTATATCCGTATATCTTTATCTGTAAATAACTACCGATAGGTCACATCATCAGTACATTGGTTAATTTAGTCTCAGTTATTGGATCCAGCCATTAAGATCTCCAGGGCACCCATTAGCCCGAACATCTTTTTCTGGAATTGAACCTGCAGAAATAACATATTAATACGTGATTGCATGCCATATAACTATCATATATATAGGGTTTGATAAGCGCATACCAGGTGGGTGTAGAGAAGTGAAATATTATGTTAGTGGCTCTTCCATAATTTACATGCAACACACGCAGACATACGTCAAAGAAAGAAATCAAACCATGCATTCAATCGAAATAAAAATATTTGAACAAGGCGATAAAGCCAGTGAGTGAATAGTAGAAAAACACATATATGTGAAGAATGAATTAAGAGAAGGTAGTATATTTACCTCAGCGGCGAGCCTGCCTCGAAGTTTCAGCATAAGGTTGTCTATCAGCATGGATTGACCAAGAATGGGGGTGTAGATGTCTATATAAGAGGTAACAAAAGAAGAGAATGAGTAATCAAGCTATAGAGTAAATTATAGGTAAAATTCATATAGCTTTACTATAAGATGAGTCTACACGTCATTTTAAATACATAGAATACAAACAATCCTTAACAATTTATTTTAAATCAACCTTCCACTATAATATTATCTTCAACTTCTATTTGTACTTCATTTTAGACGTCTTATAAATTCTCTTCCGTAGACTGCGATAGGTCTGTTGACAATTCGTTTAAAGTACATAACCGGACAACAATTCAACGCCCCAAAAATCATATCTTCCACTCACCCTCTACACTTCATGCCTCTCATATTTCTTTATCCTCTACAATACAAACCCCCATTGTAAGTACCACACATACCCAGGATAATGTGGCTGACATCCATAAGTAAATTAGAGAAGCGAGGATTCACAATATTCTTCTCTAAGAACATTAACACTGGTTCCAAGGTGTGCTCGTCACGACCACTCAGAGCAATTTTCAAGCCACTGTATAGATACATTGTGGCATTAGTTGCATGATATATAATCACATATATGCCTAGTAACCACTACCCTAGTACAGTTATATCTCAGTTGATAAACATAGTATCAATGAAAAAAGGAATAAGACGACTTAATATAAAAATGAAAAACTGAAAAATTTAATAGAGATTGCCAATGTAGTTCCAACTTATTTTCAGTTAAATATATAACCTCATCTTAGACCAATTGTAGAGCCATCCCCTGGGATGCATAATGCCCTATGCATTGCATCGACTAGGCCAGAGGTATTAGAAAGAAAAAAAAGAAAAAAAACAACAACAAATAAACATACCCACGATGTTGAAGCTCTTCAATAATAGAAGCCACAACGACTGCGTGTTTGGTCTGTCTCATTTTGAATAGTGACGTTAATGTCAGTTTTTGCATACAATATTAATATACATATGCCCGAGTCAAGGATCGAGTCAGAGCTAGGCATACGCTAAATACGGATACAAGTTTAAGTATGGGTTGGTAACGAGATTCTATATAGAATTGCATATCTATATAGATGTTTTTAAAGCAGAGAACCTAACAACAGAACACAAAGGCTGTATAACCATACATAATCAAGTAATAGAAAGGGGGAAGTTGTGTATATGTTTGCTCATAGGATGAATCAATACAACCCTGTTAACTCAGATAAATAAAGACCAATATCCCATCAAACACTACATACCATATGAATATCATATATATATTGAATAGATATAAGAGAAACAGTCAAATAATACTAAATGAGGAGAGAAGAATCAAAACATGAGACATTGATAATACATACACTGGGCAGATTTGTAGAGGAAAAAAAACAATAGCAGGTAAATATAATAACAAAAAACATGAGCATCATACAGCTATACTAGCAACACTTCAAAAAAAAAAGTGTCGAACAGAAATCCTATCAAAAGAAAAAACAAAGCAACAGGTACCCACCGACAGGGCTGCATCTAAGGCATTGGTATATTCGAACTTCTTCAGGAATACATCATATGGTTTCAATTTTTTCTTACGAACTGCCTCTACAGTGAAGTCATCCTACGGCAAAGGAATAAAGAGTGAGATAAGTATAGAGAAGGAATAAGAATGTGTAGCATGACTCTACTTGGTTGGGAAAGAGGAAAAAGAAAGAAAGAAATATATTTAATAAAATAGACATTACTCCAGACTTATTTTTGACGTTTAAGGCTACTCATACAATGCCATATGTGTATAGGCAGAATTAGCTTCAATGTTTGTAAATATTTCAGAATACATAGGTTTACATATATAAGCCAGCCTATTGGCTACAAATCACACACTTGTTTGATGGTGTCTATAAAAATGGAAGGTGCAAGGATTATTCCCTGGAGGTCACAGTACTACACGCCAATGTGATGACACATTCCCACAGAAAAACTAAGGTAGACATATTAAATTAATGAAGTACTCTTAATGCATCATGCAATACACTGGAGACCTTCTCTAGAAGAAATCCAACATGAACGGTAAATAAATAGACTCATATATATAGCAATACACTCATATATGAACACAGGGCAGCAAGCCTGTACACACCGCATGTGGCTTGTGGCTTTTTCCTCGCACAAAGTACTTGTAGGTACCCCCACGGGGGGGTCTCTGTGTTGATACACAACGTTAATTCCGCATACATGTATTAATCAGCCCACCACATAGACCATCTGTCTGTTCGGGGTCCTATTCTTATCATTCTCTCTCTCTCCTCTATATATCTCCACACAACATTCAACACACCTTGTTTCATATTCCATCCACAACATCATCTTCGCAAGCAAACAAAACGGTATATTAATAGTTAGCAACAAGATCAAGTGATACCATACTACTTATACAGGGAGGAGGGGTAAACGAAAAGGTCTCTTACCTGGATTGACTGCAGAACTTCAGCCTTCTTCGTGGGCCTATGTTTAATAGACAGAAGGCCTGATGCCATTCCTACCACCATGTGTGTATTATTGGGCTGTAGGGATATGCACGATTAGTAGTGAATTATGGCATGTGAAATATTATAGGCCAATAGCCAATTGTTTCCGCCTTACATGAATGGAAATCTCATAGATTGATTAATTAAAGTTACAACACGCGTGACGTCTTAGAGAATGCCAAGTAAGATGGGCACTGCCATACTTGGTGAAAGATCCTTCTGTGTAAGTTCTGTGTTCTGTTATTTGACTATATAGTATCAGCTATATAATACTTCTCTTTCCTAAGAACAATAAGAACGTGAATGAATAGAGGGAGAGGGAGAGGGAAAGAACGGGGAAACAAATATCATACCGAGATGCCAACCGCCATAATAGGGTCAGGATACTTGAGACTGTGCACAACCTTATAGGTAGACATGTCATAGACCTTTAAGTGATGGTCTAAAGAGCCTGTCACCAGGTGTTTGCTGCCACTATAGAGTCCACAGGACGTGTTAGTAGATAGTAGGTACAATACAATCGGGTCAGTGACTCACTTGTTGTTCCTATAATTTGTAGTGGCGTGGCATATTTTATATTTGCAATGTCATACTATCTTTTTCATCCGACAAGGCTTACCTCTACAGCCCTATATCTATATCAATCTTAACTGTTACATGAACTATTAAATCCAATTTGATGTCCAACATATTACCCTCCACACATAAGTATTTGTCCTGATTTTCTCCAGGTGAATTGTGTTTTGGAAATTATTAATTAAAGCCTAGAAAATGTGAAAGCTATATATTCACACTAAGCTTCTAGTCCTAATAAGAATGATTGATTATCTATATGCCAGCAGTCATACTAGCCTCCATATACCTCCCACTAACCATTCATAATATGTTATCTACCAAGATCCTATTCATAGAAATAACTACGTACATAAACGTGGAATTATTAGTGAAACATAGATAGAGACCATTGGAGGGTATTATTATACTTACCCATCCAGACACATTGAGGTGATTGTCTTCTGGTGATTGGAGAAGGAGTGAAGCAGGCGGCCGCCAAGAATATCCCATACCTTTACTGTATTGCCACCTGTAGAGGTACGTTATATGTAGTTATAAGAGGGCCCATAGTCACACAGATAGAGAGCCCTATCCTATCCTAACCATGGCTATATTTCAACACTAGTTCACTAACATAAAATCTTTGGCAATACCCTGTCCCATTCACTCACACCTCATCCCTTTGTATGAAGTCTCTGGCTTATAGGCCCTAGGCGGTTGATCCTTAGTTACTTCACTCACACCTCTTCTACTTACAGATTAACTTCAGAGCACCATGTCTCAAACATGAGCATGAACAGCTAATATGTAAAATAGTTGTTTTATTGGCTAATACTAATTAATCTAACTAATTAGATAATTAATTATTTTTGGTGTTAGATACACTGTCTCTATCCCATCGCTATATAATCTACATGTGCTCTCACTATATTGCTAGGATGTGTTTATTCTACACATTTCTCTCTAATGACCTAATCCAATCACATTCACTACGTTTTCATCAACAAGAGGGACCACGGATATTACTTCCCTAACATACGTTAAATAAACCTTCAAACCGAACAGTTCTAACATAGCTATATTCACAAATAAACCTCGCCCAAGACATTATACAGATCCTTAACTCTGCCCATACCTGCCTTACAGCCTACCCACCCACCCAGAAACACAACAGGGTAACTTACCAGCAGAGAGGACTAGACCACCGGTAGGAACCATTACAATGCTCTCTACAGGGGCTCCATGGTCGAAGTTCATGGTGCTGTTGAGACCATTTAAATTAGTCAATTAAAATCGTAGATTTTCATCGGTTAGAACAAGCCAATAGCAAAGTTTAACCAGTTTTGAAAACGTTACATAAAGTAAAAGATAATTGCTTTTATTGGGCCAAACATTTGAGCTATAGCTATCACAATCTGAACATTTTCAAGCATTTATATGAATCTTGTATGCAAAACAGACATATAGTATACAAGGATATATAGTCCGTAAGTATATACAAGATATTAGAAAATATAGATATCTAGCAATAGCTCTTACCATTCGCCATTTCTGAGGTCCCACAGTTTCACAGTGTGGTCATAGGAGCCAGTAAGCCAAAGATCATTGTTGACTGGGTTGGCCATACCTGCCCGAACATAATCCTGTACGGGTAGGGAGCGCATAAGGATGGAAAGCGGAGGTGAGCAACATGGCAGCTTGTATCGTTGATGCGTTTACAGAAATGAAAAAAAAAAAGGTAGCCCGTAGGAAATAAAAAAACATAGGAAGAAAAGGAAGGTGGACGAGGTGACAATATGGTAGAAGAAGTGAATGAATAATAGTATTCGGTGAAAACGTTAAACCTGGAAAGATATGGGTGGAAAGTAGTAGAATAATAATAGATGAGACATAGTTTGCCCTAATGATTAAAAAGATGCTTCAAACGCTAATGGACCAATGGAACTAGAGTAAAAGCAATAAGGTAATCAAGGGCAACCAATCGTGAGGCGTACCGTATGACCTCTTAGAGTTGTAATCTCTGATTGAGAGGGAATGTCCCACTTTCTCACGGTGGTATCATCTGCGCATGTCATTACATTGGTCTCTCCCACGAACCTTGTCACGTGTACAGGTCTATATATAGGAGTGTAATAGATGCGCATGTGTTAGTCTATAAAGAGGACTATAAATTTTAAAGTAACGACAGGTGTGGTGTACAGATCATAAGCCGTCTCTAGGCCAAGTAAAATAACATAAACATATACCATCTACTCAAACTTTCATAACTAAATTGTTAAATGTTTTATTATACATGGTGATATAAAAGAAAGACTCTCATTAAGATCAGACAATTCTAGTGGGCCTCAGATATAAAATCGACCAATGCTAGACCAGTTGATAAAACAAAAAGCCAATTAGGTAGCCTGAATAAAAATAAACCACTGCAATCATCAATTGAGGCAATAAAATAAAACTGATGATTACTGGGGATTTACTGACTAAAATAAAGACACGTAGTTACTTAATTCATTATAAACCATTTGAATTAATTGCTGAATATAATACATTGTATTTACATATAAACATATATAAAGTATAAATAAAACCGAAAATAAAGCAATACAGGAGCCTTACCTCAAATGACCGGTGAACTGACGCAGAACAGATCTGCTGTCCACTGTGAATATCTATGGGAGTAGCCAGAGAGGGAGAGGTCAGTGTTACACACCTCAGATAATTGCCATAAAAAGACTGCATGATTGATTATAGGTACTATATACTATTATATTAAGTATGTTTACATGTAAACTTACTATGTCCAATCGATCTAAGAATAATCTATAGATCTACGATTAATTGTTGTCGTCAATACTAATGCCTAATCAATGTGTCATTAAGACTAATATAGTCAAGTTATTGCTTCAATCACCTTATGATATACGATATTGATAGTGATCATACTTTAATCATTGATTTACATTGATTGAAATGTTAATATAGATTATTAAATACATATCCACACCATCCATGCATCTGTAACAAACCTATATGGTAACCCTACCTGAACTAGACCAGTGTCGTCACCAGCCACAAGAAGTTGGCCATCATCTCTCAATGCACCACTGTGTGCCACCTGTGATGCGGAAGCAAAGGGGAGGGAGGGGTAAGGGAAAGGCAGGCCTGCTACTAATAATACTCATATCAATAAATCTATGAGTATTGATGTTGTGTAATTTCTACCATACTATTATACTATTGTACTATCATATTATTATATCAGTGCGTTTTCATGTGTGCATACACATACATTAGCATAGTTGGGTAAATAGTTAAGATACTTATTTCCACTTATATGATCTTGTGTGATAGTTGTAGGTGCTCAAACATAACTACAGTAGAGGGTATGGTAGATGGGTATGAATAATAGTATGGAGTGATATAAAATTCTTACATCTTTGAAACGAGAAACAGTCCTTTTGACTTTGTTAGTATTGGAGCTGTATAGTTGAACCTGTGCACAAGGAATTAAGAGTATAGTCAGTGGATTATCAGGAGCTGTATGAATCCCATCTACCTCAATAAACATACTATAAACGTATATATAAGAGAATAGGCATAAGTCTATATGCAGACAACATAACAATATGTACGCAAGAAAAAACATTATAGAATAGAAGGTCATCCATAAAAGAAGAATTATTATTATTGAAAACTGTAATGTACAAAGAGTAAATGAGATCATAAGTAAGAAAAATACAAACAGTAGATAAGGTTAAATAAAAGATGAGAGAAGAAAGTAAGAAATGGTGGGATGATGCATGAATGATAGTAGATGTAGATCTATATACAGAAATATAGCGATATATATAATACACATAGTATACAAGTCATGAAAATATCTTACTCGAGTGGAACTGGTTACTACAAAATCATATGGCTTGGCTGGACAGAAGTTGACAGAGGTGATGGCAGCATATTCCTTGACTACGATGGGGAACTTTATATGTACGGGTTAGTGCATAGCCTAAAGTATGGGCACGTTAGTCTATTACCACTATTATAAATAGATGCGTGTGAACTGTTTGAAATTGGGTGGGTGTGAATAAAAACAAATGGTATGTATATATATATATAATTGCAATAACAAAAGCGATCCAACTATACAACAACAGAAGAAGACGTGGAGGTAAGGGAAGCTGTGTGTGCCCTAAGGTACAGTATAAATTGTGCATGGTCAAGCCCATTCTTCTATTGTCATATTGTTGTTCTTAAAAATGATAAGCATATACTTGTACACAACTGTATCTTAATCCATATGTAAATACTTGATGGGATTGATATGACTAGGTGTGGATATTGTAATGTAATAGTGTTTCGGATGCTACATTTGTGCAAGTATCTTTATTGAGGCTAAATTGTAAATATATGTATATGACAGGAATATGCAAGTATATACGTTCACGATTTCTTTTTCCACACATAATATATCAAAGCCGAAACACTTCAAACACCTGTCTCAAGAACTTGAACAAACAGAGCCAGCAAAATTCAAAATAATTCAATGGCGCAGGTATGCATACTGTATGTGTTTTTCTTAGTACTTACTTGTGTATTATAGTAGAATAGATGGGTGTAATTATCTTATTGATTATTTAATTATTATATTAATATTAGACAACTGTATAAGTATACAATATAGCCATTGAACAAAGATACTTCATATTCCTCTCTCTACCTTGAACTTCTTCCAATATCTAGCCTCAGGGGTCTCCCGCTGGAGAACTTGAGGGTAGCGCTTAATCTCCACCCGCTTATAGGACGACATATTCAAGTGTATAAAGCCACCCACTAGCTAGGTTGTAATATAAAAATGAACTATTAAAGACTACTAGCGTACCCCGTGTATAATTATAACATTACATAGTGTTTTACTACTATCTATAGCAGTTTATATCCGCACACGTGTAACTTTCTCATCGCGTTTGGCCCATCAGATCTGGCCCACACGATATGGATAATCATTGGCTAATATGGTATCGTCTTGGGTAAGGCAGACTCGATGAAATTTATAGATAAGCCGGTAGGTACTTTTACTATATTATAGTATTGCATGTTTTGTTTATTATATTGTTATCAATTTATATAACATACTTACTAAATTCTTTGAATAACATTACTGGGTGAAATGTGGGTTTAAGTGGTAAGCCTAAAAGGAAATGTGCACTTAAGCCGAGAGAAAATATTTTAATTTAGAAACTTACTTATATCTAGTTGTGTGTATAAGTGGAACAACCACGCTCTTGGCTACAAATAATTTGACTTGAATAGTCAAGACACATTTATTATCTGCTGTACCTTGTTAATATTGAAATTTATTATTGTAATTATAAATAATTAATTCCACGTAAAGCCAGGCTAATATAGCCACTTCAGTATTTCCAAGTCAAGCCTAGTGAATTACTTAAATTAGGTATAAATACACTGTTTGGTCTACCCCATTGAGATTCTAGGGGTTGAGAGTTTAGGGTTCAGGGTATAATTGACGTGGAGGCATATATAATATATATATATATATATATTATAGGAGAGATAAATGGTTTGTTGAATATAAGCTGGGACTGATAAGCTAGTTGTAGACCATATCAGGTGTAGGGTGTAGGCTGTGCGTGATAGGAGTGACTTCAAAGTTTATGATACGCCCAAGATGTAAACTGTAGAGGACAGCCAATGATTAACTTGGCTGACCAGGCGTGAAGCAAGGGCTTGGCTGTTCTCTACAGTTTACATTTTTGACATCTCTTATACCTTGAAATAATCTTTATCACGCATAGCCTACACCCTGCACATGATATGGTCTAGTTTATAAGTCCAAGCTCATGCTAAACAAGTTATCCATTTCATCTAGAAAGTATATATCTTATATCTTATCTAAGCGTCACACACACAAAACAACACCCCCACACTCCTACCTCCTCCCAAATCCAGTAATGCACATACACGCTCATCCCCCCACTCCAAAATTCTTGTGCTTTACATACCCTCACATTTCACACCAGTCTTGCTGAAATTACAGTCATGTTGCATGATATGCATGGGGCTGCACAAGCAGAGATTCTCCACAACGACCAAAATAACCCAGCGACTACTCAAACTAGCAGTTGGATTCTCCCGACACCCCAACACATATACATGTACAAATTTCATATTGGATATGTTCATGAATTTCGGTATTTAACAACCAAATGAGTGGAAATATATGTATTTGATGCCTAATATGCTGAAATCCCCAAGCCATCTAAGAAAAAACACATGATATACGCTTATTTTTACAATGTATTAGGAAAACAGGAAAAGCTAGATCCCTGTTAATCAGCTTATTTACAAGAGATAGAAATTGATCTCTGGTAGTATCTCCAAAAACTGCAGATCATACGAGAAAAATGTTTTTGGATCAAGTAGAGGGATTCTGATAATAGCACACATAGATTCTAAAGTTTTACAAAGTAATAGTTCTGAAAATTTTCAAAGTCCTATAAGCCTGACCATTTCAAAACCGTGCAATGCTTCTAAACTAGCAATTTCTAAAATTTCCTGTTAGCACTTTCAGTGCAGTTTGGAATACAATGAAAAAATTGATACAAAGTTTTAATACAATATAATTCTGTTACATATAGACTACTAGTAAAACACTATTTGCTCTTATTTTTGAAAGCAGGTGTTACTTCTCTTATTACTATTTTCTTGGTTTACAGGGTATCATCAAAGAATATGCTGCATGCCAGTACTACAGAAAATTTTCCTGTGGATGCAACAAAAGAAATATCTGGGGACAAGTTATTAAAGTTGAGAGTTTTGAAGCATGCAATATGTATATATTTAAAAATAAAAAAGTGTTAACTACTGGTATTTCAATTTCTCTTCGAAATTAATCGGAGTGACCACCACTTCTTTATACTCTCAGTACTCATAATACTTAAGGTGGGGGATAGTAAACCCTTTGTTTAGATTTTGAGGACATATTGGGTAGTAGTCATAAAGTACTAGAGTGATTTATATGAATATATTTGCTTAATTGGGTTGCATGTGTTGCAACTAGACATTTTCAGCTACCTATTGCTTCAACAATATATTGTTACAATATTCTTCGTTCATATTTTCACATTATTTATCACAACACCATTTATTAGTCTCATTGCATTCTGACAGGAAAAACCAAATCTAATGCATAATAAATCACGATAGATAGGTCTAAATATACCAAAATATATCTGAATATCTGAACCTATAATGTAGCACTCTAATTAGATTGATAATATGATTTGTTACAATTTCATTTGTTGCTACAGCCCGAATAATATGATCGATTGACACAGATTAGCTATTAAACAACATTACCTGGAAGAGGGGCAAAAAAGCATAAAAGAGAAATTCCCTGTGATAGTAGAACGGAACTCATTATAGGCTTTGTTGCAAAGCCAAGAATTTGAACAATTTTAATAAAAAACTTCACATACATTGTACTTATGTACATGAACGCACTTTTATTCTAATGGCCTCTAAAATGTATAACTAGAAATTGCCGCCCTATTATGGCCAATAATAGTAAATGACCTAACACATTATCAAAACAAACAATTGATATTATCAGTAATGTTTAATTAAGGGCAGTTTATTTTGACTATTACACTGGAGCAGACAATTTAAAGAAAACTTGGCTTGTAGTAGAAACAGGGGATAATAAGATACTTAGATTTCTACTAAATATTAGAACCGATCTGAACAAAGCCATCATCAAGATGGATACAGCTGTAAATGTGTTGTTTAGCGAGCAATTGACCTAATAGATTAGATTGGAAGCAAGATTTCCTAAGCTACTTGATTCTTTAATTCAATTAGATATATTATTAATTTCCGCATTAACGAAACATAACAATGCATTGTACGAAAGAATTAATCTATGGTTTATCAAAACATACTCTTAATTAACATTAATAGCAAAATTAATACTATGCATTTAAAATAAATTAAGTCTTAGCTGTATTAAAAACTCTTTTTATAAGTTTATTATTATAATTTACAACTTACAAATTAGGTACTTCATTGATCGGGGGTTAAAAGCCTATCATACATGAAAATATTTAAGTACAAGGGTGCTCCTTCTAGTGTAGTTATAATTTCGATCTCCTCTTGATTGAAATTTATCAGCAAAAGAACGGAAAAATCTTTTTTCCAGATATTCATTTTGGACCTAGGTAATCATTGCTTTATCCACTGTTGTGAATGTAATAAAAAATGACACAAATAAAGGTTTTCAGGGTAGAAAAAATATTCAATCGTTCTTGTTAAAATACTTGGTACAATTATTTGAGAACCCAATAGTATGAATTACAACTAGCTACTTCTCACAAACCAACACCTTATGCTAATATTTATTTTGTATACTTTTCATTGTTTCCTTTTTTCAAAATAACTATATTTAAGAACTTTAAACTGTGCACCTGATTTCCATTTTAGATATTCTACACAATTATATTTTTACTATGGAAAGAATTGGGCAATAATGATAAAGACTTTTTAATAGAGCTGTTTTATGGATGATATAATAATTTGATCTCATTTTAACCATTTCAATACCTGGGCTAGAGGGAGAAAGTGATAAAAGAAGTTTTTAGCAAATAAGATAAAGAACTGAAGTCAATAAATTATTCATTGTGCATTAGTTGTTTAATCTACTTTATTTGGTGTTAGTAAACCTTGTAAGAAAATATTATTTGATAGCATTTCTTTGCTTTAATATCTTTGTTGGGGGAATTAAACTGGTTGATATAATTACTAGGAATTGATATGTATTGCAGCAGGAGAGAGTTTATTTTCTGAAATAAATATGCTTTAGGGTATATTTTCCTATCAGGAAAATATATCTAATAGGATTTCAATATAAAAATCATACATACCGGAACATTAAAAGACTAATATTTTATTGGATCTCAGTTAAATTAGCCAATTAAACCTAAACCAATAATAATTGCCACGTTTAATTGGTAATTGCCTCCGTATCCGTATCATAATTCCTTTCATTTAGATGGCATAAACAAACAAATTAATAATTAGCTTTTATTATTTTCTACTACCGCAAATACACATACCACCTTATAGACCTACATACAGACACATAGCTAATTAACCTGCCTTATATGTTGCCAAACTTAGCTCTCCTCTTTACCGAATATTCCCAGGTGGGCTGGCTAAACTTGATAGTCAACATGCTACTATATAATATGATACTCCTGTATAGATAGGACAGGTCAAAACAATACTAACCATGACAGGCGAATGACCATGTTTTCTAAAAGAGCCATACCGGTTCTTTCATCTCCTCGTTTCCCCATTCGTCTAAATAGTAAAGGGCGAACAAGAACAATTAAACAAAGCCTTAAACATGGTCACAAAAAAATACTCTCTCTTGCATCAGACGGCACAGTTGAATCAATATCTGTAGTGCACCCATTATACTTTGAAAAAGGACATATTTTCGAAGAAGATTTCAAGAACATCCGACAAGATAATACTTGGTGGCGTAATACTCATTCTGCTTTATCGGTTCTGTTTCTGCATCTACATCCCATCCAGAGATCACTCTTTCACTTCCGTCAAGCCTTTTTACCGGTTGGCTACCCTCACTCTGTAGGGAAGAACTATGGCAAATATATTACTTGGCAAGCTATCCATCACATGACCAGCGCTGTTAATGGGGTCATTGCGAGTACCTTTCTACTATATGGTGTAGGTTTGGGTCAAAATGAGGCTGTTGCCACAGCAGGGGCTATTAACTGGGTGCTAAAGGATGGCTTTGGTCAGCTAGGCACTCTGTATTTTGGTAAGAAAATTGCACCTCTTTTCGATGCGCACCCCAAAACATGGTATATGGCAGCCTCTATAATGTTAGACGTTGCTGTAGGTTTAGAGATATCTACCTTTATGTGGTCTTCCCACTTCCTTGTTATAGGATCCTTGGCTAATATGTTGAAAGGGTTATCGTGGATGGCCAGTGGGTCAACTCGTTCTGTGTTTAATGTTAGCTTTACTAAGGATAAGAAGGGTGATAATATAGGTGACTTGACTGCCAAGGTAAGATATTCTAGTTGTTAGTAGGGTTTATGGCTTATTAGGAATAGACAGGGTGTGATGGTATATTGTATTAATTGTTAGATGAATGTTTGCATGGGTTAATGTATTTTTTTTCCATATATATTCATATTTATTGTTATGTTAATTATTATATTAATTCTTATTTTAATTGTCCTATAAATTGTCATTTACTATTATATTAATCTTTATATCCCTATTGATATTAATTTTTCAATTGATAAACAATCCAAGGGAAAGAGATAGTGAATAGACTTAAAATAAAGAAACTACCAACCACAAATGAATATTAAAATTTATGGAGTTGAGAGGGTGATAGGAAAGGGAGATTCAAATAATTATATTTCAATTTTTATTGATGATTGGTTTTGTATATCTATTTATTCTTATAGTTTTCTATATTTGGACACGTTATTATGTGTAATTCAGCTATATATATATAAACATATATGCATATATGATTCCTTTTTTACAAGCAGCTTATAATTGTATATTTTTTGTTTTTTTCTTACAAACATATGCACATATCATCTTTACATTTGCACGTACATTTACATATATACATGTATTTACTGCCAGATATGATGTGGTACTATATATCTTAACATGATAGTTATCTGACACCATGTACTTATCTTCTTATCCTCCCCCTTCATCTCCTCCTTTACTATCTTACCTAAATATTCTTTTTTCTTTCTCCTTTCTTACATTTGTTATCTTTTTATACCATTATCATTTTATACTATCATTTTATACTATCATACAAACTATTACACAGTTCACATCCCAAACCATCTGTACCAGTCTCATAGGTACTTCCCTTGGTATTGGGCTAGCCTCTACCATAGGTCAGAGCACGTCCCTCTCCCTCTCCCTCTACGCTCTCATCTCCTCTATTCATCTCTACGGGGGCTATCGCAGTGCTAGATGTATACCTCTCTCTTCTCTCAACCCTACACGCCTTCAGCTATTACTAGATAAATACCTCAACAACCAAGCACAACAACCAACCCTACCTTCATTACACTCTATAGAAAACCTAACCGCTACCCACAACCCTAAAGCATTATCATGTAATTGTTTCCCTCGTCCTGAAGACTTGGCCAAAGAAGACCCCGTATTTTATGTATCCTTTTTTAATCAAGACCCTCGATTTGTCCCTCATATTACCATTGGGGTGGACTTGTATGCAGATCTGGCCAGAGGATCAGACCAACAGCTAGGCGTTTTATTAGATGTGTTTGAGAAGGAGGACTACATGATATCAGTATGTCCATATACAGGCGGTGTCATGATGGTAATAAGAGAGGAGGCGGGATGTAGGGGTTGTTTCAAGGGATATCTACAGGCCATTATGTTAAGGAGGTAAGTCGTGATAGATAGCTGTCGTTGGTGTGTATATGTTTATATACGTGCACTGTTACTGTCACATCCTCCCACTCTTTATTTTACATGTGTGAATCCTTTCCTTTTATTTACTTATCTCTCTATCTCGTCTCTCTCGTTCTCTTTCACTTTCTCCCTTCCTTTCCTATATAAGTCTTCATGTATCTTCATATCCCTATTATGTTTTATTTTCGATTTGATTGACTTTTTTTCTTATGCGCCCATACATTTTTTTTTGGTATTCATTTATTTTTAACTTCTTTTTTCTTATTAATATTTTTTATTTTACTCTTTTTTATTTTATTATATATATTTCTTCTTTGATTTTTCTGTTTCTTATATAATACGTGTACATGCTCCAAATATGAAATTAATAACTTGTCAAATAAATTTCTCTTAAACACACAGCTATTTGTATTATCTTTACCTATATATACCGATTTATTGTTCCTTTTATTTTACCACTATGGACACTAATGTATACATATACGTACAAATATACATGTATATATTTACAATGTGTAATTTCAGTTATACATATTCTATTCTTTCTTTTATTTTTTTATTTTTCTTCTCCAGCATCAATCTTTCTGTCTCAACACCACCTACACAAAGTCTTTATATTCTATCTCCCCCCTCTTATGATACTCATTATTTTATTCCAACCAATCAGATTAATCCATCAAGACCAATTAGAGTTAATAACAGGTAGCCATGTGAATTTTAAAGATATACTATTGGCTACAAAGGAGGAGGCAGAGAAAAGTGTAGATGTGATCTCCAATAAGATGATACAGTCGGGATGGCAGGTAGACAAGGTCCTATTGGAGGAGGATTGTAGGAGAGCGTCATGGTAGTCTCCATTAGCATTAATTAGTATTAATTTTTTTTATTAAATTCCACTAACGTATAGTAATTTGTACTAATTTTCATTACTTTTATATATATAGATATATGTTCATTTATATTAGTTTGTAATATTCACACTCCTTTGGAATGCATATCTTTGTTATTAAATTAATTATTTTTTAAAAAGTCCCATGTTGTCTATTGGTTTACTGCAGTTTTATAAAATACGCCTCTGTACTACAATTGGACCCCATATGAAAGCTTTTATAGTGGCTGTAGTGTCATATATGCGATCTCATTGGCCTGAGAATACTTTGGTCACATCGGATTGAACTAGATAAAGATCTTAGATATCTATATGTAGTAATATTTTTATTTTATCGATCAGCAAGCAGGATTTCTGCTTATTTTGTGTATGAATAATTTAGTATATATATTGGTATTATTTTTAATATTCTTTTGTTTTTTGCCCTCTTTTTAAATTGTTTTGGTGGTATTTTCAATATTTCTTATTAATTACTTTAAAATGCACGACATTACATTGTATTTATAATTAATTGTATTGCATAATATTAAGATATATATATATGCATGTGTATTAAATTTAGAAAATACGATATGACAATCCACGGTATGTTTAATTGAATTGATAACTTCAAGTAAAATATCTATGTGTGAGGGTATATACAATAGTATGTACGCATGTACATATATTCCTTTTGTAGATCCTGATGAAAAAATAAATATAAACTTTGTATGCATCAATCTAGCTGTAACTGATAAAAATAGAAAGATATATTGTAGTGGCCATAATAAACAGTATGTATAGACACTGATGGGTCTATAGGCATGGTATATAGTACAACAGTGTAATGAGTTAATAATTATATCTCTTTAACAGATATCAGAAAAAGTAATAATGCTACTGTAGAATTATACGCATACTTAGCATGTATATATATTATTTGAATTTATAGACCTTTCTAATTTAAGAGTGATAATATTTTATCAAGCTTGATTCATTTTGATTACTCAAATGCGTCATAATTATCGACATACTCTAAGATAAGATTTACTAGAACATAAATTACAGCATCGTTATTGCTATTGGTCTTTATATACATATAATAGAGTCTTTATTGCATGAATCTTATTGTAAGTGTTTAGTAGTTTAGGACCAATACCCGAAGTTTGTATTAGGTTCATTAATTGGAATTGAAGCACTTTAAATGGCCCTCAACATTTCTACACAGTAGTTTCATTTTAAAGAGAAAAGAGGTATCAGGTGATCACAAATACGGGATGATCACAGATAGCAAAGGATACAATGACAGTCGATCAAGACTTTCTGGGATATTTTAGAATTATTCAATGATTATCTATCGCTATATCAAATGTATAACTTTGACCCATTCC
>NAOQ01000267.1:33465-65232 GCA_002751075.1 Ichthyophonus hoferi
TCACAAATACGGGATGATCACAGATAGCAAAGGATACAATGACAGTCGATCAAGACTTTCTGGGATATTTTAGAATTATTCAATGATTATCTATCGCTATATCAAATGTATAACTTTGACCCATTCCATCTGCACTCATTATTTCTTTCAACAGCCATCTCTTTATTAAAATATATTACTCTCATTCCTCCCAAACAATAGTAATGAAGTCATATTTTTAATCTTGCATTAGCATGCCAATTGTGTACAAATGCATCTAAAACATAATGCCACATAGATTATTGTACTAGGTGTAGAGATTAATAGATTTGTTATTGTAGTTGATGCTTCCAATTGATTGACGCCAATCGGTATTCTAACTGCAATCTTTGTATAAGTTATGTATATTTTAAGTATGTAATCTTGAATAGAGATTACGATTTTAATGAACTATATATGCATCATCCAGATCTGGTCTGAATCAATTATGGGTTTTATTGTTTATAATTATGGTGTATTAGTTTAGTTAAGTGGTTGAAGCTATACTTTGGGCTCAGTCTATTTGCGTTAGTTAGATTTTGAAACATAGTTTATATGAATAGTTAAGTAAATTATCTGTGTTGCACAAAGATCCTCTATTTGGGTATTGTTTACCTTGTGACAATCCTTCCAATACCTAGTTAGCTTTTCTTTGGAAATAAAATTGTTAGCATATAAAGGAATGAAGGAATGATTGAAGGAGAAATAACAGGAAAAAAAATTGAGGTTAGGATAGAGGCTTTTGAAAAGCATAAAAAATCAGGAAACAAAAATTAGCTTGTAGAAATGATGAAATAAAATAATAATTGTAGTAAAATACATTGAATATCAGCCTGCTTATTGCCAGTATTTTACTACCAACCAAATCTAATTTATAAAACATCAAAATGACACTATTTACTATTGTATTACAGGGACGATTATGTCAACATGTAACATGCCTAAACTTTAGCCCCAATCCATACCTATTCGTTTCAATGTACTTTCTTCAACCCAAGCCATATATATAATATTGTAGATTTTTCCCTTATAATGTGGTTACTTTAAGGTGTATAGTATAGCCATTTGAATATTACTATAGATTTATTTTAGATCTTACAGCGCACTGTATGACGAATAATCATGTTGCTTCAAATTTACTTCAATCAATGGCTCAGTTTCCCAAGCATTGTTGACTATCCAAAATATTATGGTTCTGGATATATTTATATAAATCTATCTCCAAATCTATACCGTATTTTTAACTAGGACTGGAACTCTATGGTTAGTTGTGTTAATGTGATTTTTGTTTCTGATAAATAACCAACGCCTATCTATATATAGGTTTGGCTCACATTACGTCATTAAACTGCAAGTATTACGATTAATACAAGCAATCGAAGAATGGATTGGTCCTATTTCCTTTCCTCAAATATATTTTATACTTCGATATTTTTTGATTCAGCCTATAAACGTAGAGTCCACCAAGCAAGACCTATGAAAAGAAAATTATAAAACAATATATTGGCTAAACCTACAATGCACTCATATTTTATTGGGTAAAGGATTCATCGCTTAACTAGCATCTTTGAATTTTTATTATACCATAATCTTTTCTCTACTATGCTTTTTATATTATATTTCTAGTATATAAACGGGGTTTGGAGCATCACCAATAAATTGAAGTTTGATACTAGCCAGTGCTAAATAACATGACTGTAGTCATGAACTCTGGTTTACAGGTGTGTTGTATTTAGACTGTTTATATTGCTACAGTTTCGATACGATTATTTACGTTGCTTCAGATATAAATAAATGGATCTCAAAGTATATCTAAATCTACGTAGTCACATATGCATATATATAGTGATGTAGTACTAAGCATATACCGTATACTCGTATATTTACACTTAATAATATACAAGTTTATAACATGGATAGCCGACTATATATCTATGTGCAGGCGTTTTTCATAGAAAGGAAAAAATATTGTTTTCTACGTCAGCCATTGATAAGTTCAACAATTAAAAATGGTCATGTCAATACGTAGTTATACTATACCCCAGCATACTCCTCCTTTAATTTTTCTACAGTTATGGTTTCTTACACTTGCACCAAGTATTTTTATTTTACTTTCCAACGTCCCACCTTTCTTATCTTTACCTACTTGTTTTACATACTACCTTAGTTATTACCAACAACCATCCAAATAATTGATGCAATACTAACACTAATCTATTTCTTACTGTATCTATATATATTACAGTCAGATAGAATAGACGAAATAGATGCCCATAGTAGTGGTGTGTCTAAGTTGAAAGCCTTGGAAATCAAAATAAAAGGCTCAGCTTTGGCCCAACTAAGAGACAACATGAAGTTGAGGGGAGGTTCATCAGTATCACCCTCTTTCAGGGGCCCAATTGACTCGCCTGACCACACGGAATTCCCAACAGTATCTGAGAGTATACACGATTTAGTTGCTGGTATGAATCAACAGGTGTGTAAGTGTGTATAGCTTTGTATATATGTAATAGGTATGTATGTATTTTAGTCTATCTGTATATATGCACTTGTCTATCTCCCTATCTGTTAGTATTTATCCTTTTTTTTTTTTTCCTTCCCCTCTCCCTCTCCTACACCAGCCCTTCTTCTTGCACTACTATTACCTCCTAGGCAGAGGTTTATATAAAGTTACATTACATTACACATACCACGTTGTGCTGTCTTTGCTTTTATTTCCTTTTTGAAACTTTTTTTTTTTTTTTGCAATTCCATTGATACAATTTGGAAGAACAGATGGCACAAAGCTAAAATCACATGATATAAGATAATATAATAAAATGATTATGATAATGAACTCTTTACCCCACTCAGTACTAATAGCAACACATTATGATAATACATTTTGTTAGTATAAAAATCAAACTCGGCTCCTCTACCTATTGTTTACTATTTATGGCTGTATGTGATGTAGTATGGTTGTTGCAATCCATATGTGGTCGAGTCTTATGTAACTTTTGTTAGATGTTATTATAGTCTATAAAAGTAGTTTCTAGTTTTGATAGGGGTACAGGGCTTGGGGTGGCAGGAGGTCATAATAATAGAGATAGTGTTATATCTTTATTAGAATAATATTGTTATTAGTATTATACTGTTGTATTGTTACTTATAGGACATTGTTATGTTATTTTTGTTATTATATTATTAGTATTAAAGTGTTATTAGGGCAATATTGTGATTGGTTGTAGACTTTTATATTTTTATTAGCAATATACTGTTATATTGTTATCAGTAACATACTATCATATTGTTAGTAGTAGTATACTGTCATCTTAATAATAGTATTATATTGTTATTATTCATAGTATACTGTTATATTATTATTAGGCACTGTAAAATATAATTTTTATGAAGAAGATAGAAACTATATCAAACTAACTAATATATGTTTATCAGTAGTATATGTTTATGGCACAGATAATAGGTATGTATATAATAGTGTATTTATTGGAGGTGCTATGGGGATTGAATATTTCTAATCCATTTATAGATCAGGTAATAGAATAAAATGGAATAAATAGTGTCTATCCATTTCTGATTACATGACCTCATATTCTCTCCTTCTCCTTTTCATTATCCTACAGTTAGTGCCCTACTAGTGAATAATATAGTAGCAAAGTAGGAAATATATCATAATATAGTATATACCTATTATTTTTACATATAATGTTTTTGACTTCAAAGCCAGCTCACCATACTCTATCTCTCTGACCTATTTGTTCTGTTAGTCACATTCTGCAAAAGCTCACTACACATACTATTACTATGCTTACTGACATATTTCTCCTCATTCAGATAGCCGCGCAAGGAGAGATTGCCGGAGAACTTTCCAACTGCATAGCAGTGAAAGAGGAAGAGGAGACCTTACTTAAAAGTGAACTAGAAAAACTACTTGCTGTTGAACAGAAAAAAAAAATGCTTGTTAGGAGATACTGCGAGGAAACAGAAGAGAGTAAGAGGGAAATAGAGAAACTTAAGGCAGACACAACCCAGGCTATTTCAGAGTCATCAGTATACAAAGAAGTACTAGTGAAGTCTTTAGATAATGTTGTTTTTACCAATGATCCGGCCTGTTAGTTAATGAGCAATGTTTATTTATCATACTTTTTATCCGATACTGGGAACATAAATATAAATATACTTTTGAATGTTGTCTTCTTCATATATTTTAATGTTTTGTGGGTCTTGTGTAAGTATAGATTACATACGGCATATGATTATACGTATAAACCAAGTAGGGGCTAATATGGAAATGTTTTTTGCTTCGCATTCATGAGCTATCATGTCTACGTATTATTGCTTTAAATGGTATAGGCTTCATTGCCTTGTAGATAATAACTACAACATATAGGAGTAATGTACTATATTTTTCCTTATAATAACTGGACTACTTGGTTAATATTATATATATATTTCCAGGAATTGGATTCTATATTTACTAATTTATATTACATTAATACCTGGATTACCCATTTAATATTGTACATTGCATTGTGAAAACCTAATTACTTTCTTAATTTTTTATATATTTTCTCATAGTAGCCGGATTAAATAATGACTTATTATATATTCCCCTGTTGTACCCGAATTGATCATTTATGTTAAGTTTCAAGAGGCTGCTTTTTGATTATGGCATGTGCCTAGTATTTTAACTGGAATATATGCGTCTATGTTAGTTTTTAAATCTATTTTCTCTTTCACCTAAAAGATCTTGTTTGTGTTTGGCCCTATGTATTTAAAAATCTTAGACATAACTCACAAAGATGTAAATAAATATTTTAAAACAATTAAACCATACGATGCAAGTCTAAAACTAGTTTGTTCCCAGGTCCATGGGTAATGTGAACCAACCATAATCTGCAACAGTATAATGGCTCACGTCCAATGATGCAACACCTATCACCTTTATGCTGAAATTGTTAAGCACATTGAATATATGAAGTGTGGTTTATCCATGTGCCTGGTAACGTGTTTTATAATACGTTCGTATATATAATTCCAAATTCTTCTGGCATTCTATAAATAGGTTCTAATAATTGTAAACTCTAAGAATAGCTAGCTATTAACGATATAAATTGTTTTTAAGAATTATTTTTATTTTTTGGAGGTCTTTCAGTAACCAGATAAATTATACATGTTGTATATCCTCTTACAGATATTCAGTTTTTTATTTTAAAGCAATAGTTTAACCCTTATGGAATCAGGGGTACGCAATGATCTATTTTAATAAAAAATATATGGAAATAAAAAGAGTATTTCCATGTCTCGGATTTATTTTTGTTTTGTTATCACCATGCATCATCTATACTCGACAGTTTATATTGCAGTATAAGATAAATTACTGCACCGTTAGTCCCTTCGGGTCGGTCCACTCACTCAATCTTTGTATCTCATACCATTTTTAGATTGAAAATAAATAACATACAATAAATGGTTGGTTACCATAATAGCCTAATGAAGCCAGACCCGACACTCAAGAGATACCTTTATAGTTCCTTTACATGAATGTTAAGTTTAAATAACATAATCTAGGAAACAAACCTGAAAACCGCTGCTATACTACAAACTAAAGCAAAAAGCATAACGTGCTTAAAACAATAAAAACTACTGGCCTATTTTTTTCTGGCTTTCGAAATTTCGTTCACGACAGACTAGTTTGGCGCTTTCGTCTGCCAATGTTGTAGTGAGAAAACAGATCAAAAAATAGAAAAAAAATCAAATTATTATATATATATATATAAAAGGCTAGAAAAAGTTCAACTTTAAGCAAAAAAAAAAAAGTGCGGTATCAGTATATTAGAATAACGTGTTGGCTTCCTGCAATACACAGGATATTAAAGTCTCTTAACTTAGTAGCTCTATGCCACACCAACTATATGGCTAGAAGGACGAGTACGATTAATAGGATTATTACAGCACACTAATAGCCATTCAGGTTCAGTTGCCACAGGTCGATGTCATTATAGCCACGGAGATTACATTCTTTCATATGCTCCTTTCTTCAAGTCCTCTTAGGTTGGCCTATAAGAAGTGCATGCAGGCTTTAGAAGCTTCGCATATATGATTGAGCATTATCGTCGTTGGACCTGGGCCCTACTTGATTATTCCAGGTACTTTGTGGGTTGCACGTGTTCAAAAATCCATCAACATGTCCAATATTTATGGTGGGACTGCTTGTTACTGGGTGAGGTGATTCATTCCCACCAGGATTGCCCTGATTATTACTAATAAGGTCTCCCAAGCTATTAAAGAATCCATTTGTTTCTGCCTCGGTTGCTTGGTGAAAAGTGGGAGAAGCTAAAAAATATGCTGGATCTTGGATGGCACCAAGGCTTGCATGATATAATTCATTATTAATCTTTCCAGCTTCGCAACGACCATCCTGAATGTGAAGGAGAGTTAGTTATATTTTTTTAAAAAAAAAATAGCATATACATCAGTCTATACTAACAAATTAACGTACAATAAAAAATATCAGTTAAATGCTTTTTATCTAAAAAGATTATACAACCACGCATTAGAGCATTATTACCACCTTATGAACATCAATACCAAATGATAATTTTCAAACTTAAAAGAAGGCAACACCATAATAAAAAAAATACCTCTGTTGTTATTTTTACAGCACTTTCATCCTCAAAACGATCAGGAGCGTATATAGACGTGAGAAAATAAAGGATGCGGTTGATAGTATGTTGCTGTAGTTGATGTCTACTGTTCAACTTGGACATTTCTCCCCACACAGCCTTATTATCTGTATGTAAATGCTCGATCTTTTCTTGTGCATGTCGTTGTCGTTCACTCAACGACTCAATATCTAGCATCACTCTTTTCAATGTTTCATTCTTAGGTCGATTATTATCCACAGAACCAACTTTGCGCTTAACCTGTAATACAGATTAAAAACGTAAAATAAATGACAGAAGTTAAGATTATATTTTCTACATGGATATGCTGCCCGTATAAAACTGGCAGACGTGATAGTGTATAAATATTGAAAATTAAAGTAAAAATTAGCATTTAAGCGCTTAGAAAAATATAAACATAATAAAAACCAATAACACATCATCATTTCTTCCAAACCAAGACGGAAAGAAAGTGTTACTGTTACCTGAGTTAGCAATGACAACTGGCCACGTTTAAATTTCGTATTGGCAAATTCCCAATCCTGTGGTCCATTATCTAAAGCACCTTGCTGTACATCCAACACCTTATGAAAATCATACATATTGAGTTGGCGAACAAAGCTAGAAAAGTTGCTGTGTTTGAAATATTGGGGTAAAACATCCTTTGAAAAGTTAACAGGGTCGTGCACACGGAAACTGTCACCATACGGACACCACGCTATTAAATGGTCACAGGTTGGATCTTCTATCATTGCTAGAAGTTTTTGTAAAAAAGTAGAAACGTGAGATGACGAAATACCGGCATCCATTTTATTAATTTTGGGTGCGGGCACGTTAATAGAATTATTTGTGAGAGGCATAGACCTATCGTTGTTTACCCATATTCCTGCGTCGCTTTGTATAAACATTATTTTACAAAGCCTTAGAACTAGACTAACTACTGATGATATAGTATGGAGTACACAGTAGTATTTTTATAGTTAAATTGGTATTAAAAAAAAAGGAGGATGAGGCTGACTAAGCAAAAAGGAAGACTATAACCTTCCATAGAGGCCTTAATTCCTAAAACATATTTACAATGTTACAAAATCAATAACTAATTTAAATAACACCTGTAAGCCGCTAGTGTTCGAAAATGCATCTATGCCTGCTACAAACCTCTACCAGATTGGATAATATTGTGTAGGTTAACCTGTGTGTAGCCTATTCTATTGGTGGCTAAATATATAAATTCAAGTAGACCAATGAAAGGGAATGTCTATCTTATGCATGGCAATTCCTAATCTTAAGTGCCGTGCAAGTAAGATGTGGAAGCACATAAAATTGTGTTAACAAAGTTCTTTCAGTGGTTCAAACTCAAAACAATAGCACATATTACTGGTGCCTATGTCAGGGCAGTTCTGTAGAATGCCTAGCTTTAAATTTTCAATCCAATACCTTTATAAGGCTTAGAGTATGGTAAAATAGTTTAAGGATATTTTCCCATAATGCGTATATGTGCCAATCGCTTTAACCGAAAATCGAATGTTGGTTATGATTTCTAAATAGTACAGATAATAACACCATATATGGTTTATTGCGACATAGCTCACACGTGTAAATGGAAAACGGGGTTACAAAACCCGGCAGTGAATTCTAGGAGGTTAATATTCACCAATCCATGGGCTGCACAATACTCCGTTTTGTGGGCAGAATGGTTATTATTTTAATTGTTATTGGATTAGAGAAATGTTTACAGAAATTTACGTTACGTTAATCCAGGACGATCGAGGCATGTTCTTTGGAAAAAAAGTAAATTTTCCTTTTTACATTTTTAATTGAAACCATTCCTTAGTGACTCCTATATTTCCATGGAAATTTTTCATGTTTTAAAACGTCCATTTTTCTCGTGCCATCCCTATGAGAAGTCGCCCAGAAGTCTTATTCGATCACTTTGGGTTTACATAGCTAATTTACATTTATACAAATTCTGTCATCTGTCGACCAAAAACGTGTCATTAATTGGTTTTCACATAAATTATCAGCGTGAAATCTGTACCAATGATACAAACTCCCAAGTATGGCTGTCGTTAAGGTCTTGAAGGCCAAGAGTAAAATCTTTGGACAGTTTCACATTTAGGCTTATTGTCAAGGACAGTCTGAGATTTTAAATATCTATGGGTACTCAACGATGGAGTCAATTTTTCCGCCATGGGAATTATAGGAGAGAAAAATGCTGCTTAGTATAGGATATTGAGCAAGATTACGAGATCTGGAAATTAAAGATGAAAAAAGGAACAAACAATATCATCAGAATGTGAACTAAATTAAGTCCAATAGGATTAATGATTTAAAAGGTGCCACGGGTTGTTCACCAATAATGGTGGATGGTATTAGTGGTTTTAATCGTGTTTACTCCCTTAAAAGATGTTAAGACCATTTTAGATTGAATAATACAGAAAAAAGTAAATATGAAAGCACTACATAATTAGAATTCTCAGATGGCTTTAAATTCAATTGTATATAGAATACGTCTAAGTTTGTAATCTAATACTATAGCTGATAGCTATTGAGTAGCTGATAGCTATTGAGTATAAGTATTTTTTGCTTTATCCAAACGTACCACCTAGTTATATGATACTTTAAAACGCAGCTACTAGTTTTGCTATTATTTATCGGTATCTGGTCTGGTCTGTCTTCTAGAAATAAGTTGTTCTCCCGCTAGCACGGACCAACATGAAGTTTATCACTTCGGGTAAGCTATTATTTAGCTTTATTTTCACTACCTAACTACTTCCTTGTTTAAATATAGACATTTTTTTGTTATACACTTTCTGTTCTAAGTCAAGAGCGTATTTTTCTACAGAGAAATTTGATTCTTTTTATTATTATCAGCGTCTCAGTCGGCAGACTCATTCTCCTGTAGCTTCATTGCACAGGTCTAATTGTTTCATTTTATTTTACCTAACGAGAAAGGGATGGAACTAAAGCCCACCTAGGTGTATTTTTCTCGGTATTATGCGCTTCTTTTGCTACTTTTGCTCTCTGGCTTCCTACTATTCAGGGTCTATTTATTTTTTAAACTAATCCTGAAAAGACTTTGCAGGTGGGGACGACACACGCGTCCATTCGCAGGATCAAACCAGAACTTTTCCACCCGAAAATTTTAATAGTTTTGCTCCATTTACGAACAACACCCTAGGATCATCACTTAATGCTGTAAGAATAACGAAACCTGGGATAATGTATTATTTGTATTGTGTGTTTTTGAGTTCGGAAGCAATAACATCCTAATAGTTTTGTTCTCAAAGTTGATTTTTTTTATATACTGCTGTATCTAAAAGTACGAACTATACGTTGAAGTGCTGCATGTCTATATAAAAGAAATAGCACGTAGGAGGGTGTGAATGTGCCAGTTGAGGAAAGAAGTCTGGCAGTAGGTCTCTAGAGTATGAGAGGAAGAAATAGTAGTACAGGGATTGAAGTGGTAGAGCTGAAAAATAATTGTGTTAAAGAGAGCTTTGGATGAAAACGGAGATGTTGGTATGAATGAAATAGAAATGTTGAATAAAAATAGTTCAGGATTAAATGCTATGTAACTATTATTGTCAATAATAACATTATACAATAATTTCTGCCTATGTATATATACATACGAATATAGATAAATTTCTTCTCTCTTTTCTTTTTATTGTGGTTTGGTTCAAATTATTTTTTGTTTTTTATACATTTTCTTATCATGCCATCCATACCTCTATAGACATGAATGCCACCTACAGCCACCGATATACCATTTCACGTCACCTGCGTACCTAAACTAAATCACTGATCGGCTAGCTAGTAAAATTATTATATCCCCTCACGCCTTATACTCTATTTGACTTTATCCCTCCCCCCTTGCAGGGTTTTCCTTCGTCGCCGTCATACCCAACTGGCTCAGTGTCACCATTGCAGGGCGGCCGGTTTGGACCTAATTCCCCACAGGCCTTTCACCAGCAACAGAAGCAATCAATTTCGTCCATTACATCATTCAACTCCACACAGTCAACCCTCTTTCCACCCACCCCCCAGCTATTCCTATGCCCCCAGACCTTATGTAATAGCGCTGGTGGCTCGGGGGTGATCTCGCCTGCTTTTAGTAATATATCGTCTCCCAATTGGGCGGTTACTCCTGTACCTGATGTAATTTAATTCTACTCTACTCCTTATATTCTAAATCTTGTATTGTACCTTTAGTGCCTATGTTATGCTTATATTATGCATGTGTATGTATATGTGACTAATTTTGGAATAAATGTGTCTTTGGGTGTGTTTTTGTTGGTTTGAATGTCAAGACTCTTACTAGTAGGGACTAAGGGGAGATAGTAGTGGTAATAATGTGTAACTATGACTTTAAATACTATTATAATATTAAGGTATATATAGATAATACTACTGTACCTAGTCTTTTTATGTTAAGGTTGAGTGAAGTACGCCTACATAATTATATTTGGTGTATATTTACTGTGAATGCAAACGTATTGTAGGAAAAACAGTGTTTATTATATAGTCTAGGGGTGATACATGCTGTATGCTATAAAATACTGTCCGTTGAGGGATATTATCTTTCATGCTATTATCTACATCTGGTTAGAAATTATTGCTGTCATAAGAAACTGATGCATGTGTTGTTAGTGAGATAATACAGATTATTTTTATTATGTATAGGACTTGGGTAGAATATACATGCTATTGGGGATGGACCTGATGAATGTTATATATGTATATATGGCCTATTAGCCCTGTGGTTTTCTCTCTTTCTTATACATTCTGTTATGTCTTGGCAAGCACCAATTAATAACTACCTTTGCTGATTGCTTGCTGCTATCTCCACCTGTAATTTATTGTTAATAGGACTATACACCAGCATTGGATGCCACCCCATAACTCTAGCTTCTCTGTTTCTAGTTTTTCTAAAGTACTATAAAGCATGAGTATTACAAACTCTTTCCCTTCCCACTTATTATACATAGACCAATACTGACTGGGACGGGGTGGGAAATATACAGCAACTAGAGTCTGTAGTACTGTCAGGAAAGAAGAAGGCACTGATCATTGGTATCAACTACCTCACCCATCCTACCGCTAGGCTCTCTGCCTGTATTAATGATGCCAAGGTAGGACCTTGATTACCAGCACCCTACTTTACTAAACATATATGTATACATGTATATAAGTAAATGTGTAGTGTGTTTTTTATTTATTTTGTATTGCTAGTGTTCTATGCTCCATCTAAGGCCATGAAATCATTCTATAGCATATTCCCTTCATACTTTCCATCATTATCTTTGAACTCTACACTTGTATATTTTTTACTCTTATTATCTATCTAGACATAGCATGTTTTATTTCTTCTCTCCATGTAGTTGCATAATATATATATATATATATATGCTTCTGTGACGATAGAAATGGCAAGATCAAACAGAAAGAGGTGTTATAAGGAAGATTATATTCAACTAAGGTGAAAATCAGATTGGTTTTTAGGTTACCAATGTAATTGGAGATTGCAATTATACACATTAAAATATAAAGGGTACATGTGAATGATAAGTGTGAACTGAAAAGATGTATGGTGTGTATAGTATGAATATAAAGGAAAGGAGTGACCCGTACATGATGTATATATATATCATGGGACCATCCAATGCAAGACCCATATTAAATACATTAAATGACCTACTATCTCCCCTGACAGTGCATGAAGTATTTGCTGCAAACTAAATTCGGATTCCAGGAACAGCAGATTGTATTATTAACAGACGACAACCCCAACCCTATATATATGGTATGTGTATTATACTACATATGTCCTTTAGTCCATACTACAACACAATTGGTTTAATCATGATATCTTGCATTGTTCTATAAAGTGTTTTTTTTAGGCGAAATATAACTGTAGGGCAATGAGGTGAACGATTACAGGTCTGGCTGTTAAATAATATTGTTTTTACCTCCTTATAGCCGACCAGACAGAATATAATAAACAGCTTTGGGTGGTTGCTGCACGGTGTGCAGCCCGGTGACTCTATTTTCTTTTACTTTAGTGGGCATGGCTCACAGCAAGAAGACACTGGTGGGGGTATGTGTCTCTGTCTATGTCTATGTATTTGGTTTACAATGAGCTACCCCTATAAATATCTGACACTACATATGTAATTTTATGTTCATTTATTTATTTATATGTCGAATGCTGAAAGTCTATGAACTCCATCAAATTGCATATAATATATTGAAATAAAGTGTATAATAATATAATGCCACAATGAAGCAGGCGCTACCTTTATCATACAGCCCACCTATACTCATTGTCTTTATGTATGTCCTTTCCCAAGTATCAGTCTGTATTTATCAGACCATACATATGATAGGGAATAGTGTGAATAAACTATGTGGGGGGGCTTACAGATGAACAAGATGGCCTAGATGAGACTATATGCCCTACTGATTGGGAAACTGTAGGTACAACCACCTTTATGGCAACTTTTTTTTATAATGATTGGTTGTTGGGCATTTTGTCTGTGGTTAAAGTAGGGCATAATGCACTAAAGTTAGAATTAGCAATGCATAGAGATATGGGTGTGTTGTGGTGTAGGCAGATTGTTATGAGGGCTAAAGTGGGAGTAGGAGGAATGGGCAAAGGGAAGGAAGTTCAATGAAGAGGCGACTGAATAGATTAGGGTGCATGATAAGTCGTGTCACACATCCTATATATGCTGCCAGAAAGTAGAGGATGTTAGGAAGAGGTCTATTGGGTGCCTAAATATACCATGGAATGAGCCGGAATAGGCCAGGGTGCTATGTATTTGTTTAACATGTATCTTTTTATGCATATTATGTATATATAGCTGTGAGCGAGTTATTTAGGGCTCTAAGGTATTCACATGGATTATTAAATCACAGGAGGGTATGATCCTAGACGACCTTCTCCATGCTGATATGTGTGCGAAAGTTCCCAAGGGGGCTTGCCTTACTGCCGGTAGGTAGCCCCATGACCGTCTAACCCCTAAGCTTCAACTTCTTTACCTAAGTTATATTTCTGTGTATTACCTGAAGCATACCAGTACACACCCCTACCCTTGTTCTTACATGAACTGTAATTCTTGGCTGCATCATAGCTATGTACTCTTCGTCTGTGTAAAATATGATATGTATGGGTCATATATATCTACTTGTGCCCATGTATATTCCTCGATGTGCTGGCTATGTATATGTGGGTTTTAGTGTGCCCATCCTTTCTCTGCTTCTCTTTCAAGTCCCTTCCCCCTATTAACAATTAACACATCTCGCATGTTGCAGTAATGGACTGCTGTCATAGTGGAACTGGCCTAGACCTACCACACACATACTTTCGTAACAAAGAGGATGTCATTGAATACGAGCTTGACGATACAGGTTAGGGGGTACTCCTTTGAATTTTTTTTTCTTTTTCGGGACCTGTAAAGCAATAGTAATTTTATGACTCCAAGTGTGATATATATCATATATTGTGTTGGAAGGTAGAAAATTTAGTGGGCTGCGATAGAGCTTCTTGAATTAAGTTGTGATGGGTTAGAAAGCTATTTTGTGTGAAAAAGTAGATAAAGATAAACCCAACCTTTGTTTACGTGTTTATTTTAATTTGAAGACTAAGGAGAGATGAACGTAGATAGGTGGGTGGTCTATATTTAGAGGATTATTTGTGTATAGACAGGATCAATTCGGAAAGGGCTTATAATTTTATTAATGTTTATTAAGATAATTATGGAATAATATCAGTCTAGTAAGGTTTTTTTTATTTTCTTAAGATAAAGCTTATAATAGTATAAGATGTCATGGGAAAGTGGATCAGCATTATCATGAAAAGAAGAATATATATTACTGTTGGGATTTTAGACTAAGATTTTGAAAAAGGAATAGAAGAGAACCGAGAAGGAGAAATCACAGCACAATAGGCTAACCTTGTACTGTGGTTTGTATAGCCCGTAGAAATAATCGCGAAACTGTTGCCCAAGTAGTTCTATTCAGTGGGTGCTCCGATTCTCAAACATCAGCAGGTATGTATGTGGTCAGGTTAGAGTTGTTTGTCATTGATATGTTTGTTACACGTTTGTACTGGCCAGGCTGTTTATAGTTGTACAAAATAACACATGAAAAAATGCAAATATTATGACTGCCTTACCGATTGCCATTAGTAACCTAACCAACCTACCCCCTAAACAGACGCCATTAATCTCTCTGGAGGCGTCTTTACAGGAGCCGCAACGTTCTCTTTCATACAAGCTATTGAGAGATACTATCCTAATCTTACGTTTGAATTTCTACTAGAGTCTATGTAAGTGTGCTACATATTTGGCTTGACTTATTATTTTTTTGAATTTTGGAATTTATAGCATCCATGCAGTATTTATTTTATTACTGTAACTATAATGGCCTCTGCTATCACCATTATCATGGACTAATTATAAAGAGCTTAATAAGTAACAGGATATGGTGATTGTTTTGTTGAAGAACTGATCCTATCATGATCAATATACGATATGCTAAACGTACCTGTTTATTCGTCACTTACCATGGGGAAGAATGCGATGAACTTAAGTGTTAGTTCTATATCTACATTTTAAGTACAAGGAGTAGTATAACCTAATTTATCACAAAGCTCTCCTGCTTTGCTATTTGTAATTGCATAGGATGATGTGATGATTTTCCCGTTTATTTTAGCTATCATCGTTTATATATATATTACACTCTCCGAAACATGCTAACTTGTCTTATTACCCTATTCAGGTCTGCTGCATTGAAAGTAAATGGGTATGAACAGACTATATTCATGTCATCTGGTCATGCCATGAGTCTCAGCCTTCCCTTCAACATTTAAGCTATTTATCCGTATATTCGTATGTTTAATTCCTCCGGTGCATAACAAATGGAACTGCATTCTGGTGAGCATCGAGCAATGCCGTCTATTGACTACTACGCTAATTGTGTGTGAGTCCAATATTGTCCTTATTGTCAGACGTCAGCTTCCTTTCTGATTTGAACAAGCCGGAATTGTTTTGTTTTAGTTTGTTAGAAACCTAGTTGAACTTGTTTTGATTTGTGTGGTGTGTGTTTTTTTTTCTTTCTCAAAATCGACGTGGAATAAGTTAGGCTTATATACCACAATTGTATACATATATTCATATACTCACGCACACACACTTATAGACCTACGTACATATGTACACATGTTTGTGATTGTTCAAGGGGAACTTTATGTGACAGAAGAACCTCTACTGTTTTCGTATAAGTGCTTAGTCCCCCCAACCTTCTTAGTACCGAATGAGGTTGTTTCCTAAAAATAATACATAGCTGGCTTTAATGCCCTTCTATTATAAGCCACGGATATTTAGATATAGGTGGAGGTCATATTCAGTCGCCCCATCAATTACACTTTTATAGTAACTAAACTTTTGAAATTCTTATGATCTCTTTTGAACGTTTGATTTGTTGTCTTGAGAGTGACATACTTTTACATTTAAATGAATCACTCTCAGGCTTTCCCTGATTTATTCATAAACAGCGTTTATGATATACATTTGGTGCTATATCTCGCCTAACATTCTGTTTTCATATCGTTTTAATAAGATGTGAGTGCTAACGGTGAACTACACAATAAAATAACAATGTGGTTATAACATGCATATAATTGAATGCAAAGTATTTGTGTCTGTTACGAGAACTTTATATTTTTGCTACTCATTACCGCGTATGTGCGAGCAGATCCTTTATTGTTGACTTTTGTTTACTTCTATATTTTTCTGATCTTTATCGTGTGTCAATTCTGGTTCACACCTGTATAGATGTATGGTATTGATCGTAAAAATTACTATTGGCTAATATAACTCACGATAGGACATAGAGACCCACTAGAATTGTCTGATCGTACCCCTCGACTTGAATACTATTGTTTTCTCATCTAGATGACAAATTAACTAATGTCCTCATTGATGCAAGTGTTCACATCATCTGCTTATCAGGATTTTGGCCAAAACTATTTGTTCATTTGCGATTAGCGATCTTATAGCACAAAATAACTCTTACTGACTATTACCTATTAAAGATAATTACTTCTAGAAGATGGCATCTAGTAACTCACTATTATTCCTACAATTAACCTTATGTACCATTGAGTTTATAAAGGGCTTTATTACTACTAATATTAGTATACGACACGCCTTTAATCGAAAACTTCATAGAGAATCTACTAAAATAATCCCGGCTTTATAAACTGTATCACCTTGCATCTATTACCGACGTAGATCAATATAATACGTATCTACAAAGGAATAATTGTTCATTACCGCGTATGTGTGAGCAGGTACTTGATTGTTGACTTTTGTTTACTTTTATACTTTTCCGATCTTTATCGTGCGTGTCAATTCCGGTTCACACCTGTATAGGTGTATATGGTATTGATCGTAAAAATGACTATTGGCTAGTATAACTTACGATAGGATATAGAGACCCGCTAGAATTGTCTGATCGTACCCCTCGACTTGAATACTATTGTTTCCTCATCTAGATGATAAATTAGCTAATGTCCTCATTGATGCAAGTGTTCATATCATCTGTTTAACAGGATTTTGTTCAAAACTATTTGTTCATTTGCGATTAGCGATCTTATAGCACAAAATAATTCTTACTATGACTATTACTTATTAAAGATAATTACTTCTAGAAGATGGCATCTAGTAACTCACTATTATTCCTACAAGTAACCTTATGTACCATTGAGTTTATAAGGGACTTTATTACTACTAATATTAGTCTACGACACGCCTTTAATCGAAAACTTTATAGAGAATCTACTAAAATGGCCCCGATTTTATAAACTATATCACCTTGCATCTATTCCCGACGTAGATCAATATACTACATATATTATCCTCAGTACTAATAAGCACTAAAGTTTACAAATGAATCCTTAAAAAATTTGATATTTTTTTTTTATGAAAAAAAAAACTTTATTGTTGCTATTTTTTATTTATTTTTTTATTGGTAAATTAGTTTATCTGATTATTATTTGTTCTACCGTGCATATTTTTTTATCAGGGAAACCAATAGATAATACTTGTTTGTAGTAACCAACATATTCGAAAAAAAAAAATACAAAAAAAAAAGCAACAAATAAGGGACCAATCAAGTACAATATTTGCTTTATTCCTAGTCAATAGACTATTAGATAGATCAGGCTATGCGGTTCTCTTGGATAGCCGCCTTTAAATAGCCAATGAACAAAATGTGAGCATGAGCTAGATAGTTCCCAAGAAATGCAAAAGTGTTATAGCAACGTCTTTGAATTTAAATTTAGAATGAAACGTGTCCCAAAACAATTGAAATAATTTTTCTATGCAAACAAAAAAATCCAAAGAAGCCATAAGAAAAAATGCAACGTAAACCTTGGCTCCAATTGAATGCGTGCATGTTTTGGGGCTTCATAGACTATAGTTACATATAGTTCAACAAATGTATAAGGAATTGCTTGGTATCACATCCATACAAAATATTATGTAGAAATAATGATATTGAACGGTTTTCTAAGATAACTGTGAGTTTATGCACAAGTATTATCCCATTGGCACTGGCTTCCGTAATAGATCATAAACACGATGGATTAAATAAATTTGGGACACATCTGAAATTTGAAGTGAAAATTGAAGAAACAAATGCAATACTGGATTTTATTCATATTCAATCAATGCCGTCTTATTTGGTAAGAATACTTGCTATTACTATACGATGCAATAAAAGGTTTAATAGATCATTATAATCATTATAATCATTATAATCATATAATCTACTCGATATGCCACGTTTCACAGACTTTGTCTTAAAATAGATTCTTTAGAGCCTGTCAATGTTATGACCTCAAGCCTGAGAAATATTGCTATACTTGCATAGTTCTCTAATTAAGCATAGGTAATTAATATTTTAAGCAGATCAATTCCTTATTTAATCTATTAGTACAAAAATATCAAAGAAAATTTTGGAGGCCTGGTTGCTTGCTTATAAGGAAAATACATTGTGTAAAAGAGAAATGGCTTCTAAACCTGTATTCCTTATTTATCAAATACTTACACAATAAAAACATCATGGTTATAGAATAGTGTGCTTAGGCAATACATTAGACACGTTTTTCGGCCTTTATAGCATGTATATTAATTCTTGGGTCCATATTTATATTAAGAGCACACCTGTATACATTTATAAAATATAAATATGCCTTCACGTTTTAATGAGTGTGTATTATGACTTGTATTAATATGACAGGACTTGGAGCAGAATGCATGTAAAATATTGCGACATCAAGGAAACATCTACAAACAGATGCCCAAAAGTTTAACTATGTATACCTGAAAAAAGTCCGGATATTACTTAGAGCAGTAATTGTTGAGCACAAAGCCATAGTCTGTGAAGCAGGCTAAATAAACTAAAGAAGCACATTTCATCTTGCATTATTTACTGTCTCAATTTTAAACATGGTACATTGAAAATAGTTAGGCATTGCCAAGAGAAATTCTTTTACACTAGTTATAAATATGTATTGCTTTTCATTATGTAGAAAATATCAAAATACAAATGTACTCAATGTATATAGTTTTGAATAAGGCCATATATTTAATATCAGAATGTCTTCATATACTGTACAATTGGAACCATTCACAGAATGATGGGCTTCAATCAAATCATCTAGACCTTCTCTAATGGAAAGCTACTACGATAGAAATTAGAAAGAAACAAAACAGTATAAAGATATATAAGTTTGTACACATCCATTTATGTGTATTTATGTGTAGAAAAATGTAAGAAATATGCTTAATGCTGAATATTGTGCCTTATATACAAATGCATGCCGTCCAAAGAAGATATTATACACTTTTAAGGAGAAAGGATGTTAGTAAGAGAAAGCATGCTTTGATCAGCATTATGATTAGAAGGATAGCCAGTGACACTGAAGCTAAGCTCCTAAACATGTTCTTACAAAAATAAAAAGTCATCGTGGTGATCCTAAATGTAACACGATCGCCTCATTAGGACATGAAAGAGAACAAAAAACGTTCTCTACAAGAGCTATTTAAATAATTGATAAACTTGATAAACTCGTAGGAATTTCATTGACAATGAAATAAAAAATATAGTTGAAAATATACAGTTATGATATGATCCATCTACAAAATCTTAAATGAAGCATTAAACCACCAAGGTAAGTAAAATACAAATCGGTGGAAATTATGAACAAAAAACATTGACAGATGTATAGGCAAACTATATAAGATATAGAAATATGAACAGAGAAAGAAAGTGCAAACAAATTATGTTAGGTACGATCTTTTTCAGGTTCAGGTTACATGTTATTCCTCGTAGGACGTACAGCTACGCACACAGGAATTTGCCGAGGTTCATTATTGTGCTTCGGCAAAGACCTGGAGGCGTCTGGCACGGACTGTGAATGGTACGGTTTTCCTAGGCCTAGATCATTCTCAACACTAGTAGTATTAGCTAAAGGATATGATAAAGAATAATGGTCACTGTCAAAGGTCCCCTCAACATTTAATAGATCATCCAATAGACGAGCGCCAAGTTCTTCAAGTGATAAGGAATCGGTAGTGTTTGATGACTCCTCTATAGACAGATCGTAGGTCTCCACCTGTGATGCCAAGAGGTTAAAAAAGAATACAATGGAGATGAATAATAGGATGGGAAGAATAGTCTAATTATAAAGGCATAGAGTGCAAGAATGAATAACTGTTTTACCATGGAATTGCTATAAAGGGAAATGTATATGTTATTTTTTTAAAAAAAATACATAACCTCCCAAACAGTTGGCAGAAAGACATCCTAATAGGCAAACCTAACTAATCCAACTCGCTCAACGGCACAGTTGCAGAGAGAAAACCCTTAGAGCTCAGAGCCCAGAGCCAGTATTACTAATCGTGTAAAATACTCATACATGAACCAATATAATAATACAATACCTCATCCTCGCCTACAGATGATATATCAAGAGCAAAATCCGATGTGATCCAGGACGAGAGGGCCGGTACACACGGGGCAGAGGCTCGACGCCTAGAACCTGCGGTTGTACCCGTGCTGGGTGATGTGGTAGGAGGCTTAGGGGCCGGCATGTTATGATCATCCATAAATTTCCGATACTTCTGAAGGGCTAAATACATACGCTTTCTGGCTCCCTGTAGAAAAAAGAGAGTGAGAAAAACAAAGCCCAACATAATAGGTACATTAGAAGTATCTAGTATATATTATGAAATAAATAGTAAATACTGCTGAACTAGAGAGCTGGAGTAAAGCTGACTAGACCAAAAAGCACCTCCAGTGCTGCTAAACATAAAGCATAAGCAATGACTTTTAACACTAAAAGTGAGCATATATGCTGACTTCTTGAAGAATAATAAAAAAGAAGCAATCAAGTAAGCTTCTAATCTTTATGAATACATGTACAAGGGAAACTCAAAATATGAAGTTTGACACAGAAAATAAAAGTATTCGTGTTTTTCACCAAGCAACAAGATAGGCAACAATACTCAGTACTATATGAAAATCTTCTGAAACAACACAAAATAACATGTGAAGAGGAATGTAAGTAGGAATGATTCAATAATAATATTGTAAGGCCTCAATGACTATGAATGCAACCGAAAATTATAAATACAACATTTTACAATAGTATAAAGTGACTCAAACGCTGAAAAAGTAAAAATAAAAACAAAGCAACCCAAAGAAAAAGCATGCACGCTCACCTGCGTGGTTATGCCGATGTTTGTAAGATTTTCCTCACTCATGAGTAACAAGTCCTCTAAGGTCACATTTTGTGTGCTGAGTAGACCAATGTATTTATGCAACCTTAGTGTGCGCAAAAAAGAGGGTACGTCGTAGACCCAGTCCTTAGAAAAGTCAAGTGCGTCAACAGAATGACGGCGTTTGTTTGGATGTTCGTATCTTGGCCTATTCCTAGGTGGGATATATTGTTTTCTTCCATAATTTATGTCCTGTGTGGCAATATTACTAGGGAATTGCCCATAGGCTACTCCGGCAGAGCAGTCGGTGTACCAGCTGGTAGGTTGTTCATCGAACGGCACGTACGACATGTTTCAAAGTTTAGAAAAGAAACTTTCAAGTCAAACACAAAACTAACTTTTACAGAGCAGAGAGAATATGGTTTCCAATATTTTTTATATATAGCCTACTATTTACAAAATAATTATTACTAATATTCCTGCCCATTAATGCTCGTAACTATATTAATCGTTTAGTATATATATATTAACAAGAAAACAATCATATCCATTGCGATTTGTCTAGATTGTTGTTACTGGTGAGGCGGAGGAATGTTGACCAGGGAAGAAAAACAAACGAATATTTCAATGCCTGAATAATAGATAACGTTTTATTGGTTGAAATATTACGAATAAAAGTATAACAAAGATGGGTAAATCTAATAATAGATGACTCGAATAATTTTGTTCAAAAAATAACAACTAGACTATTAAATGCTTTAATTATTATTATTAAATTTATGTAAACTTAAATATAATTTTTTAAAGAACTCTAATAATAATTTTTTTATATCTAAGCACTATATCAACGATTCTATCATAGGTACAATATTCGTGCTTCTTGAAAAGTATACCACTAGGGCCCTTATTTCTAAATCAAAATTTGCTTTCAGTGGTTGATTAGTTTAAATATATTTTTATATATATATATAGATACCTATAGCTGCATTATATAGTTCTGCATATGTTTCCAAGCATTCTCTTAAAAGTACAAGGAGGGCATAACAGAAGACGAAAAGGAGTGTAAAAAATTTATCGTATGTCAAGTTAAGGGTACATGAATGTTTAGGTTAACTGTGTAGGACGCCCATAGAGTGGGGGCAGATGAAGTAAGCTTATTGGAAGATGTTAAGCGGATATCAATTATAAGCTCCAGCAAGTGTATGATAAATATAAATTAATGCAAATTTCATGCCCAGTTTAAATTGTAGGTATAATTTATTTATATATAATAGCGCAAGACCCGAGCTTAAAATTGTTTGGACGTTTTTCAAAAAGAAGGGTAACCAATGTAGTATTTCAAAAACTAAAAGCCATTTACAATCATTTTGGGGGGATTTAAAAAACAGATCTAGACATCATATACCCAATACCCACTCACAACCCTGAGAGACTATCAGATTTGCTAAATTGTTGATACCTTATTCCGAATATATATTATGCCTTTTCATCACGTCTTGTCCTGTTTTAATTTTTTTCTTTATCGTTTATTTTCCCTGATTATATATTTATAAAGCAGTTTCTAAATAATAATACGGAAACAATATTTATTTTTTATGCAATCAATATCAATAATACAAAATCTCCAAATACAAAAGATCACATCCACACCTAATCATCTATTTTTTCTTATCTTTAACCAATACTTTTTTGGGCACGACATGATATTTACCAGTGGCTGACACACCGAAGTGGAGTATAGTGCCTCCACCATAATCACAATAAAAAATTATAAAGTCATTATACAAAATCTATATTGCTGCATATAATTATATCATAACATAAATTGTTATTTTTAACTATATTATGGGATATACTCTATGCCTTCTCAATCGACTTTCCAACATTGTCGATTGAAGATGATTCCATGACTTGGTACAAAGAAAACGAAACTTTTGCTTGCCATGCAGCCAATGATCAAAAAAAAAATTCAAAACTATAAATACTACATAACATAAATTAATATCAATAGCCATCAGATTAAAATTGTCATACAGGAATACAAATGTTACTAATTTCACCCTATAAAGTTATACATTTAAGCATCTTGACTACCTATCCACTCTTCAAATCTCAGTTGATCTAGGTAAAACTTATTGAGCCACGCCCAACAACTAACCTTCATCAATGACTACACTCTTCATACTAAGTAATAAAGATTATACGTCAAGGTCATTGAATACTTGTTAAAAGAAATTACAATTTTAAATTAACTGGCTAACCTAAAATATTTATATTGTGCCCAATTCCAGGGAACACCTCTTAAAAAGACTAAGGTGAGGGTTACAAATAGATTTGCGACCAATCAAAGGTATGCAAAAGTCATAAAAAGAAGCATTATAGCCAAATATTTTCAATGAGTTAGAATGGGCATAGAGGGGGAAGGGATTAAGCAAGACCCCCGGTGTACTTGAGACCCTCAGGTAAATAAATGAAGCTAGAACGCTTCCAGATGTCATGTTCACGTTGGATAATAAGGAAAAAACAATGTCATTTTGTACAGTAATAAAGTCTTAAAAGTAATATTGAATTGCATTTTTTCAAATTTAGTGAACAGTTGAATTACGCACTTATTGAACTGTGCATTGTACATAGTAGGGACAGATCCTTGAAGGGGAACAAAGCAAGGTTTTTGCTATCTAACAAGTAGCACATACGTTTGTTGGGATACAAGGAAGATAGTGTATTACGACCAATAAAAGCTCTTGGCAATTTTCCCATCCAAATCAATTCAATATAATTGGCTATTTCAGTACTCCACCTCTTATTGGCTAAAACAATTTACGTGATTAAATAGATCAGTCAATAGATCCATTGATAGGTTGATCATTAGTTGACGGAGGAAAAGAGAGAGAAAAGGGAAAAGGTACTTATTTTATGTGGAAATAAGAATATTATCAGACAAAAAAAAAGCAGCCCACATATTATAAGTTGGCCACCATTCTTTAGAAACATCATTTTGAAATATTTCTTTATTGTAATGTTTTATTGTACTTTTTTCCAAGTATATATATGATAATAATATCATTACGTTAACAATCCTCTCGACTCCGATCCATGGTCCCCTGCTAGAGCAGTGTATCGATTGCAATACTGCACTTTGGTTTGTTCACACAAAAATCTGGCTACTATTCTTGCAATGCTACGGTAGGCTTCAGTGCCCAAGGAATGACCACACTTCTGTAAGAATTAGATGTGTTCATAACAATTAAATATCAGGGAAAAATAGACTGGCCCAGTTTCATAGTATCGTTTGATTTGGTATGGTGTTATTGGAATTATATTCATATATGAACTCCTATTGATTGACCTTGGCAGCTCTTCTCAGTGTGCTAGGTTGAAGATTTTTATGGATGAGTCAAGAGAGTATATATATACATATAGGTCCATGAGTACCAAGATAAATGTTCTATAGGCACATGATGCTATTAGACAGGTACACTAGTACCACTTAGTAGTTTCTTATAATGCTATATGGCGATATATATATGCACGCGTTTGCACATATGCATATGAATAGTGTGCTAAGCAGGACCCACTGAATATAGTATCTGTTCATAGCTCATACAGATACACATAAATGAAAATAAAATAAATAAATAAAAAGGTAAAAAACTACAAGACAAGATAAAGGCCATTCCACAACATGAAATAAACTAATCTGTCTAATACCAAACCACATCAAGTTAGATTCATAATCAAGAAGATTTAGTAAATTTTATAAAAAGTTATTATAACGTTGATCAATATAGACTATAATAGACTACAGCAAAGCTACAAAAACTACGCCAAACTACTTACAGGAATTATCTGAACATCAGCACAATTAGGAAGTATGTTTCTCAGAATATTTGCACATTTTGGACTGATTACTTGATCCATTTCCCCCCATATTACCAAAGTGGGAACCTAAATGTACGAATATTTAGCCGTATTATGTAGCATTGTAGTGTGATGTAGTGCGCGTATACGTACAGGAGTACTCTTATGTTAGTAGAAGAATATAAACTTACAAGAGAGGAAGTGGGGATATTTCTGTAACTATGGAAGTATAAGTATATAAGGATATATGTATATATATACTAGAAGACGTTGAGCACATATTGCATCATACATCTATATTCAATATGGTTAAAAATACATGTATTTATAGGATATCTGTAAGAAAATGCCGTAATGCACAGAGATATACTACGTAAAAGAGATTATACTGAGAGTAATTAAATAAAACAATCGTGAGAGGTCATTCTTATAAGGGCAACATAACTCAATAGGTTTGTGGAGAGACGTAAAGTAGATAATAAGGACATTCAGTGGAAGAAAAAAGAAACTGAAAGAAAAACTATATACAAAACAACTTAAATGTTTGAAAGCAGTCAATAACAAGAAAAAAATGTATTTGAATTCATCTAAAAAATGACTAAATCATTAAATACTGGTATGATAAATAAACAATAGTTTAGTTTACATATGACTATCTTTGGTAATGATTTATTAAATTAGTAAGAAAGTCTGTAGGTGGATAAATATATATTTGATAAACACGTATATGTGTGTTTGTTTGCGTGGGTAAAAGGCAGAATACTTGGAGAATAAGACCCTGTCAGAAGTTCCAACCTGAATGTTTGCTGCAACACTCTGTAGAAGAAAACGACTTTCTTTTTTGAACAACATTTTACTGGCCATCTTCATATAAATCTCTTTCTTGGCCATTATTTCCTCCAGTATAACCTGTTATTGACCCAATATTGCAATCAGGATATATATTACACAATAAAACAAAAATTGCACCCTAAAGCATGGCTTGTTTTATATATTTTTCCTCCTTATCCATATCAATTGTTTTGACATACACATGCATACTATAGTAGATTGTGTGCATAGCTTTTAACCATAAAATAAGGGGGGATATAGAATAGTTAACGATAATATTAAACCACAGAAGGTAGTGTATAAAGACATGGTGCATAAACAGAGTCAAAACCAAATAGCACAAAACACCTAATTAAGTGCAGTTTGAAAAACAAAACAACAGCAAACTAAAGATTGAGTAAAGATATTAGTAATAGTGGCAGGTGAATAAAGATTAATGTCACAACGATTGCCGACACAAAAACATGTATCTTTTGGTTTTCTGGGTATCATTACAACATGTAGAATTAATCTTGAATTTCTTTCAACTATCCACCTATACTATCCTACATACTATCCTACATACTATCCTACATACTATCCTACATACTGTTTCTTAAAATAATGAATATCAGCTACCCCCAACCAAACCTGAACTATAATTACTGTCCATTCCTTTCAAGCTTAACTGACCTGTTTTATTTGATAGGGCAGGTATATTGGTTTGTACATAATAAGTTGAAACATCTGGTCCAATTCAGCCATTGTCTCAGGGAGCAGCCTGTGTGTATATGAATGTTGTTATATATATGTATTTCGAGTATGTATAATAGTACCAGTATAAATTTCAGTATAAACGTTTGGTTTCAATGCAAGTTTAAATGATGTTTACAAAAAAAAAAGGTTCAAGTATATATCAGTGTCGAAAGGTTTAGCATATGTAAACCCAAAGAACAAAAGGAAAGCATAAAACAGAATATAGTTAGAAGAATGAGACTTATTAATGTTAGTATGAAGATAACTACTGTATAATTGTATACCTATTGACATCCCAGTTAGTAGGTTCTTTAGAATCTATACCAGCTGAACACATTAGAGTTAATGTAGCAATTTCAGAAGGATAGGTGGCTGCTAGTACCCCGGCAACATGGCCTCCCAAAGACATTCTGCATGTTGTCTTATTATAAGTAGCTAGTATAGGTTACATTACATAGGGATGGAGAATGATGGCAGCTGTTTGATGTCTTTATTATATAGGTAATTTTACAGTTTTATAAATATACATACCTGCTACACAAACCTAAACATCGTATAATAAGTACACAATCAATCTTGTAAAAAAGTTGGGAACATGTCTACCATAGTATATCGATCTTGATCTATAAGTATATAGTACTTTATTTATATAATAACATTATCTTAAGTTTATAATATCTTCGGTCAACTATAACATAAATAAATTAGATATTAACGTAAGCAAATATAACTCAAACCAAATCAAAAAAAAAAAAGCCTTATACTTAAGTGCATTGTAATCATAAAGCTTAACCATTAGTATCTTACAATAAATGATGGGCATAAGGTTCTTCATATACATCTAAAACAATCCAATACAATATAACTGTTATTATAGAAGTACGAGATAATTGTGAGCGTACGGACATATTATATTATTAATTAAGCGAGATTGTATCCATGTATATGAATAAGAATATTGACATTTATTTACTCAAACTTATAAGTTAAGTAAACAAAAGGAACAGAATTGCAAAAGTACAAGTCAGTACAGTAAAGATAATAACAATAATAATATGAATATAAGTATGAAAATGTAGATTTTTTTTTGAAAATCAGCGTATGAAAAGTTTAATATTGATTTTTTCTTTAGCAATTTTCCTCAAAGATTTATTTGGTTTCCTTAAATACTCTTTCTTAAGGAAATAATATTCCCATGCCCATGAGTAGCGAAAATAATAAAAATCGAGCTGCTAAGATATCTGTAACCACTTAATATGAATGTGAACAAAGTGAACAGTGATCAGTAATCACCTAACAGCTAGAAGGTAGAAGGAGAAACATACCCGATCACATGGTAAGGCCCCTGATCTGATAAGGCTAAGGTCTTACTTAGTGAATGGATTACCTCCACCATATACCTGCAACCGTGGCAAGGATTAGGTTGTGATTATAACACTGTTTCTACATCGGGATAATATTTCAATCAATGATTTTTGCACAATAAATATAATAAACCCCCCTTTTCGTGGATACACAAAAGTAGCATCTATTCTGACGTTGACAGTTATTTAATAATACTAATAGACGACAAGCCCCAAAGTGGACAAAGAAAATATTAGGCTATTTCAGGAGATGATTAGAATATTCAAACTCCTATATAAACGCATTAAAATAAACCCCATGTTTGTATATATGCAAATAATTCAAAAATATAAATATACATGTGTATAGGTCTTAGTCATATTATACACTTTCAACAACTTTCATCTTAATAACAATAAGTCATATTATTATTATGTTATTTTCCAATATACAGCAGTAAACAAACATTTTATTAAACAGTGTAGTGCCCATACACATTTACCATAAAGATATTCATAGATATACGTACAAGCATACATGTAACACCGTACAACTCAACATTCATTAAATACACACCAATATCTTCATACACCAAATTAGAAAACGCTCTTGCACACAATGTATATCTACTTCTTTACAAAAATTAACAAAATAATACAATAGTTACTCTTCATAACAAAAAAAAAACTTAAAATAACTCACTTTATGAATTAAAGAAATCAAGGAAACAAAAACAAAGACGGGATAAAATATATAAATTAAACACATAAATAAACACTTCTTCCAACCTGACCCCACATTGTTCGGGGCTTTCAGGAGTTTCCGATTGTCCGTGACATGGCATGTCCACAGCAATAACATGATGTGTTTTAGTGGAATGCTGGGCTAGCAATCTGATGGAACAACGTATATTAGCCATTGTTGTTTATATTATTATTATTATTATTATTATTATTATTATTTCTGTACAAGGCGCCTACATCAAATTCTAAATTACATAAATAAAATATTTACGATACATGTTGCTCAAATAAAAAGTAATTATATTAACCATATTTATATGAAGTGAAAATCAACTTCACAATTCAAAGTTACTACAGCTACCTCTACTTTCACTATAGCACTACTACAATAATCCCTACATCATTTTTATTCTAACGTCATCTCTATTATCACCACCACATCTACAACTATAACCGCAACTATATGTCTTGCTATTATAACCAGAAATAACCTAAATATTAATCGCATACCAGCATGCGTGGCTGAGTCAAAGCATTAAGCCCTCCATTTCTTAGAAACAATGACACATGCCTAATAAAGTCAGCCCAACGTTCGCTGTGACTAGTAAATCCATGTATAAGTATTAAAGCTGATGCCTGGGGGTTGCCTCCTTCTAGGTATGACACCTTGTACTTGCCCACCATAGAATATCTGTGTTTAGTGGAGTGTGTGGCCATGCATCCATAAATATGCAAGCAAACATTGGTATTGATATGGAGACTTTTCCTTATCTCTTTATACTTGGGTAAGGCATAATTGTTTTTGACAAATCTATATCTTTTTTTTTTACGATATGAATAAATAGTACGTGGAAAACAGAGTATTTTGGCTTCAGTTGGAAAAAAAAGAAGAAAAAATAGAGAAATACAGTTATCTTAATAATTGAAGCAATAAAAGAAAATAAAGAAAATAAAACAAAGTCAAATAAATGCAAAGGCAGAGTTAAAAATCAACGAGCGGGCTAATATAATTAAATGGGTTACAAAAAATAACATCTTGATGGAAATGTTGTGAATAATGCAGCTGTGCTTTGGGAAATATTATTTTTTAAAAAGTTATGCAAATACACTTACCTGCGAGTAAGGCAAGCTCTTTTAAGTGTAATCCAAACGTAAAAGCGCAATAAGCTGGCAGGAGCGCACCAATAAAGGAGTAATAGAGTTAGTAACGTACCACAACTAACTAAACCTACTAAACTTACTAATACACCAAGTAGAACAGCCAGCTTCATTTTTTTTAAAGGAGTATGACAAAATAAAATTGTTAGTGATGTTAAATATTTGACAGCATAAATATTAGAAAAGCCATCCGCGCGTATGTTTACTTTTTTAAAAAAAAATAGTTCGCCATATAGTTACCATACTACACCAAACTAGTCTTACAAACTATGCTATTTGTTAACTGTAAACTGAAAAGACTACGTCTTCATAATTATTTGCCTTTATTCATTTAGTTTTGTCAAGTATTTTAAGTGTTACAAAGACTTTAGGCCAAATAATTTGTATATAATAAGGAATATTATTGGTGAGTATTTACTTTTAATTTTATATTCGAGTTTCTTAATTGTTTCAACAATTATGATTCATTGGTAAAGGTTTATTTAAGCCAATAAAGTTTGTTATGTTTAATATGGAATTTAAGGTTTTACACACTGGAATATTAGGTTTAGTTGATTGGTAGATCTATTTTAAGATTTATTACTGGCTCATATTGGAGTTCATTAATTGGTTGTAATTGGATCAGCGAGGACTGCCATGGTGGCTTGGCTTGGGAGACGGTCCTACCTAGCTATTATGAAAAGGTGAAAAAGTTAAGGCCCATTTGTTTGAAGCTATTAAGGAAGATTTTTTCACAAGCTCCAATTTGTTAATACATGAAATAATTTTACAAACATGTCTTTTCTGATCTCGTTAACTAAAATTAAAAATATGTAGTACAGTTATATATATATATATTGCTATTTCTCGCTTCTTCATCGCCGGTTTCAAACATACTCGTCGATGGTCTTAATAATCACTTTCATATTATTTACTCTTAATAACACATTTATCAGTATACAGACTGCGTTTTATTAACTTTTAGTTAAAGCTCCTTTGACCACTGAGTTCAAGAAACATGAAAACTTAGATATCCAAATCAAAAGGGATATTACATCAATAAATAGTCAAAATATTTACGTTTAATTACTACATTCGTAAACCACAAGTCTGATTAAGCTCCTTCACTCTATAATTTATTTACTTACAATAAAAAACAAGTTATTTTCCTTATATTTTATCTTGCTTTATAATTACTTTAATACTACCGAGACCATCTACAGGAAAACAAAGACTACATATCGTACAATTCCAACATTTAAAAGTTACTTGAACATTAGTGATGGCTAATTCCATTATATACCTATATCAATATCTTTTAAAAAATTATTATACTACTGTTGTAGAAAAATATTCAGATTATACTTTTATATTTAAGGTTCTATCTTCAAATTTGGATACATTTCATATGTAAAAACGTCCTAATTCACATGTTAGCAAACCATTATTATTATGCATTTACAAAATCTTAACCATTTTGATAAAATAACATCTCATACATTTCCATTTAATTCAAAAAAATACAGTACTAGTTTCAAAAAACTTACCAAGAATACTCAATAAGATTGTTTAAGGTGATTACGAACAAAGAACATTGTAAGACGAAAAAATAATGCTTTAATAACTTTCATATATTTTCCT
>NAOQ01000268.1:0-14384 GCA_002751075.1 Ichthyophonus hoferi
CCCTTAATCAACTAAAGTCAAGCTAATAGTCACAAACGCTTCCAGTTAATCTCTAAGAAAAACGGCTAGATATAGTGATACTTAATGCTACTATGTAAGTTCAACTCCAGATATGTATATACAAAGGATACAAACACACCGCTAAAATCAATACTTACAATCAATTTCCTGAAAGGTCTCTGGTAATCGTTCTGGTGCATATAATGATTACCTTCGTTAAAATACATACAAAAGCATACAAAAGAATGCTACTACCAAGAAAAGAAAGTGAACGTATTATGCAGTCATTGGTAAGACGTTTTCAGATATGTTTAATTGAATGTTTTTTTAAAAAAAAGACTCCACAAATTACCAAATTCTCCTAATAAACTTTGGTAAACAAAGATTTAGATAGAGGTACAGTGGTTAGTTTACCTGCATGTCCCCACGCCTTCACTTTATTTAAAGCAAGAATGTCGATATCAGAGCTAATATGTATGTTTGCTTTGATCCTGTCACAGGTCTAGAATAAGTGTGCCATTTCAACACTGATTATCGTATACGAGGACTTCGTATTTGCCGTAGATACCGCGTATGTGTGCGTGGCTCAGGGAAACGGCGGAAGGAATGATGTGTGCGGAGGCCGGCCGAGAAGGGGTTTTATTATTGATTGCAGTTTACATTTATACTTGCCTCTTTCATCTTACTAATATCTACTTCCTAGAATGATTCTTTAGCAAGCTAGCTCATTGATGCAACCTCTCATATATATTATGTATTGACAAATCAACTTAGAAAAACTATAAGGCAATTAAAGCATTATGCAACTAACTTCTCAATACTGATAAGGCATTATTAAATATTGTAGGCTCACTTGGCACCTATGCCATCCAATGCGAAACACCTCGTAACATATACAAAGCTTTGCATTTATTATTTGATTAAATAATATCTTAACATATATATATATATATATAATTATCACATTTTTGTTATAACGTCTGATTCGCCATTGGCACTTGAATAGGATAATCTGTGTCAGATCTCTCACTCTTCCAGGAGTCAGAGAGCTGTTTTCTAACATTAAATAGTGGCAATAGTTTTTTACATTGTAATATATTGGTCTCATACCACCTCAGTGGGCAGCTGCCAAAAAAAAGTAAGAGCCACAGCCAAATTAATGAGTAACATTTAACATGCTGTTTGGTCAATTATCCTACGCTTTTTGCCCATTGGATGTCATGTCACAGTCACTTCGAAATGTTACCAGGAATTTTCTGGCTCATTTAGTGTGTGACAAGTCTGCAGCCAAGTAGTTACCATGTTTAGGTTTTTTTATATTCTGAGAGTTGGTTACTAACATTGAATAGTGGCAATAGTTATTTACATTGTAATATAGCATCCCTTATTGATTAGTCGCATACTATCTCCGTGGCCAGCTGCCAAGCAAAGCAAGCGCCACAGCCAGATCATATCTACGGGAGTTCCTTTATGTAAGGATTTGCGAATTATTTTTGAAATTTGTCGAATGATTTCTAAGAACTCCTGTAGATTACGAGTGTGTTTCTACAATCCGTAATCGGAACTCCCACTTCCGAATAAAAAAGTATATTGCGTTCGTCTACTTAACAGGTAGTCCGGTATCCAATCATATTAGTTTACACCAACCACAGGTTTTGAGAGAATTCGCCATATTGGTTTCAACTCTGCATAAGCATCTTAATATCCGACGAACCGTGTAGAATTGCATTAAAAATTAAAATTTCCTGTTAAAGCACAATGTTGCAAATTCATTGTGTTATTCATACTTATTGCCCATACGGGCACTACATCAGCTCAATGGCAAAATGCAATATTCCAAAAAAAAATAAAAAAATAAAACGCCAAAGCCTCTTAACTATAAGTATTGATTTTGACTGGGTTTCTAATTTAGAACTTTAATATGTACGTATCAGGAGCTGAACTTACATTGTAGCATTAGGTAGCGCCAAATTTGGCCATTGATCCTGAAGGTTAACTTAAAGAGTTTGTTACTATGTATTTGAGCTCAGATTTTTAGGTCAGTCAATTTAGATCAAAGAAGGATATTTTGTTTCCAAACTAAAAATTCTATTATGCAGTGACAGGACTTCAAACAAGCATTTCTTCTCTCTAGAAAGGGTCGCGTAGTAGTTGCGTTACTGATGGCAACAGGAATAGATATATTAGTACAGTCTGAGACAAATTCATCTAGCCATGGTGGGAGATTCCCCTGGAGGATGATTACGTTATCACAAGCGTTGATGTATGTTGCTAAAACATAAAACAAATTCTAATATACATTCACTAGCATAATACCACCATTGTATATAAAACTTGTGTAGTTTATGTGTTGAATGTGCCAAAATTTCTTTTATTCTTTATTAAACATCATTTTATCTAATGAAACACCATTATATATAAATGAGTTTGTTCTAATCTGATCTTATTAAATCACTCAAAGACTTTGTTTATGCTCACACTATTGCCAACCTCTATGGATTATTCTGCTCCCAACCTTTCCCAGCCCAGTTGGTCTTTGTCATCATTGGTATTATCCTATGCTTTTTCAGAACGGTTGCAAATAGATGATAGACCCACCTACCTTCCTCCAGGTTTGTCACACAACAAACATGATGATTCTTGATCATAACATATATTACCTCCTCCCCCCTCCTAGTAATTCCTGTACACCTATATAGAGGTGTGGTGATATATATGGGGTCATGCCATAGGCTAGGCAGGGTGATAGAGGGAGTACTATGGGGCTATATAGATGGGTAAGGTAAAACAGCCCACCCCAAGGGGCATTGGGCCTATTTAGCCTTAGGACAGCCTGTGGGAATTAAGCAAGACACCTTAGCATGGTCTAAGGGAGGGGGAGAGTAAAGGATACTAATTACTATTATATTATAGTAAAGTAATATACTATAGTATATTATGCCAGGGTATACTATTTTACATTATATTATATTATATTATATTATATTATATTATATTATATTGTATTATATTATATTGTACTATATCTCCTCCTCTCCTTCCATCTCCCACTACATAATCCCCTAACTTGCACTCAGTTATCTCATTTTATAGCTTATAGGAGAGACATATGCTGTCAATATGTGCCTATGTTTGTACCTCAGGGCTAAGTCACATACCTACAAATAATTATAGTGAAACATGTTTTTACATATATTGCTAAAAGATTGCTAGGCCACAGATGAATAAGAAGGTTCGATCAAGCCCAAATAATAAGTAGATTGATTCTTGTCATAGTATGCAGTTTATGAAATATTTTCCATCAATGAGGAAATGGGTTGATGAGTCATCTAAATATGGACATAGTTATTATTAAATATTGTGGTGAGATCAGACAATTCTAGTGGGTCTCTGTAACCTATGGTAAGCTGGATTAGCTAATACGAATATTTACGATTGCCTCCATTCAAGTTATTGAACTTAGTAGCATTGGAGTTAACTAGAAAGTTAAGACTGGCGATAAATCAAAGTATAAAAGAAGAGAAAAATCAATAATAAAGGCCCCGGTTGTTTGCCCTGCTGTTCAGCGCCCTCTGCTCATGCATACGCAATGAAATAGCAAAATACGAAGATCTCTTAAGAGCGTACAAACATACTTTGCATTTAATTATATATTTGTAATAATCACACCGTTATTGTAATTTCTAGTCCACCGCGGGCACTCACATACAATACTCAGTGTTTAGAACTCTTGCTCGTTCAAAGGTCAGAGAACTGCATACGTGTACTAGATAGTGATATTAGTATTTGTTTACGTAGTAATATAACTCCACTTAATGATCAATCTCATTGGGCAATTTCCTCATTCGCTCCAGCGCATCAAAGCATCTATCCCTTCTGAATTAGAATAGAGATACACGTACGATAAAGATTGGAAAAGTAAAAACGGAAACGGAAATAACCAATAAAGGCCTCCCCACCGTTCACACATACGCAGCCCCCGGCCCACCTGCTCTCACATGCGCGGTAACAGTAGCAAAAATGAGAAAGCACTTGTAGCACACGCAAAACTTTACTCCTTACTAATTGATCGGTCTCTTTGTGCAATTTTCACATTAACACCTAAGCGACTCAACGCATTGATTCTCTCTAAATTAGAACAGAGGTATACTTACTACAGCCAGTTACCTAGAGGGATAGTATACATACCTTCTATTAAACATCTACCACAACCACTGAGCCTTAAGGACAAAGCAGATCAAGTGACTTTACTATCGCTGGCCCTGCAAATTAACTACTACATAATATTCCATAGGAGATTCCAAAAGCCGTAGGCAAGATGCTGGAACTACCACAGATTCTTATATACAACATAATATAACATAATATAATATAATATTGTAAAAAATACCAAAATATAATATAATATAATATAATATAGCATAGTATAATTTATTATAAAATGTCAAAATACAATATAATATAATGTAGTATAATATAATATAATGCCAACCTCTACCCTATTCCTTATATACTAATACACTGTATTTGGCAATTTTACATAACCTTAAGCAGTAGTGTTGCATGTAGATTCTAGATCCAACAATCCACATACTTCAACTTGCACTTTAATGAATTGTCCAAACTTTATATTCTACAATAATAAGAACACACATATATGCTTTTATATGTTTATTTGTGGTAGAACTTTTAAAGCAAACCGACCTGCCAGAATAAGCCTTGGTCGGCCAAACGTATTCAATTTAACCACGACGGTGAAATTCCTTCCTTATCCTCTTCGTGACATGCATATTTACACCTTGACGTAGACTTATCAAATATTTGATTGTAAGGGCATGCCAACCTTTCTCTTGGGTAGTTGTCATAGTCATAACACTTATGGTACTGATGTTCGAAATTGGGATCTGGGAAAAGGCTATAACCGCTCGATGTGGGCCAAAAAGAGGGACATACAAAGTTCTTAGACGTTTCCTTTTCCCGATCACAGTAGTGAAATTCTTGGTTGAACACAGTATTTTCAGGGCATTTTTTTAAAACAGTTTGGTGACCACATTTCCAGAACCATTGAACGTTACGCTCAAAGGGATAAGTGTGGTATTCTTTAATATATGCCCAATGTGGGTTGGGGCATGATTTGTAAAACTGAAAAGGGGAGCCCAATACCTCACTGTCTTCTGTTGCCACGCCAGCTGCTATTGCCAGGGCAGAGGATTGAGTAGCAAAAGCAGCTAAAGCAGCGGCAATCAAATAATAAGCCATTGTAAATACAAGAAGGATATTTATGTATGTTAATTAAAACAGTCAATAAACCCCTTTTATAGTTTGAAATTCAGTTATTGTTGCTAAAATTAGGTTACTTATTTGTTGTTACGTCATTGTATATTTATATCTACTGGAATGTTAAAACATCCTTAGAGACCTGTGATCCAAAACCCATCCCTAGAAAGTGCCGTAACTAAAGTACGTGTTCAATGATAATTAACTTCTACAAAATTACCGGTAATGACTCATACTATGCAATTAGGTATTACTACCACATACATTGTTTTTCTCTATTTTTCTTCCTTAATACCTTGCAGTATTAATAAACAACACACCCTTTTTAAAATATATTGTTGCTAGGATTGGGTTAGTTGTATGTTATTACGTTATTGTATTTATATCTTGAAAGAGCAAAACATACTTAGATCTGCTGAAGATACTCGTTAATATATTTTATGCCACGTACGATTAAAAGTTGAAGTTAATTCGAGCGTCGGCTCATTTCTTGATTACTCAGCCTGTTACTGTTACTGGCCATACACCGCTATATAAGCGTACATACATACTACATACATACATACATACATACATACATATAGGTAAGCACAATCCAGGGGAATGGCAGATTTACCATTTCCTACGACATTAGGCTTTAGACCTGAAACTGGTTCAAAAATTATTCCACATAATTTTGTAGAAACAGTCGAATCTAGGGTAAATGTTGCTAGGATTGTTTAGTTATCTGTTATTACGTTATTGTGTATTTTATCTATTTAAAGGTTAAATTTCAATTTTGATCTGTTGTTCAAACTTGTAGAATTATTAATATATTTTATGCTACGTACGGTTATAGTTGGAGTTGTTTCGAGCGCCAGCCCCCCACTTCCTGATTACACAACTTGTTACTGATTATCTACCGCTATATATGCGTACATGTACATATATACATACATCTAGACATGCACAATTCAAGGGAATGGCAACCTCACCAATTCCCACAACATTAGGCTTTAGACCTGAAACTGGTTCACAAAATTATTCCATATAGTTTTGTAGATGCAGTCTAATCTAGGCTAGGATTGTTTAGTTATCTGTAGTTACACTACTTCATCGTTTTTCCTATTGATAGCTTAAGTTATTTTATCCGGGCATGTGAACCAATCACTGGGCGACACACTGACGGAAAATGATCTAATTATGCAATAGCGAGTGATTGGGTCCATTACGTCCTAGACATATTATTGGTCGATAGCACATAAGATTAGACAATTCGGGAGTCTCAGTGACCTTTCGTGAATTGTAGTAGCCAAAATTAATCTTTACCATCAGTCCAATTTACAAAAATATATAGAAATATACAGGTGTTAACCGCAATTAATAAGTACTACAGCCAGTTACCTAGAGAGTTGGTATATGGGCCTTTTATAGAACCTATATCACAACAGCTGAGCCTTAAGACAGGTTAGATCAGACAACTAACACTAACAATTAAAATTTTGTAACAAGTACACATGACAAAATAAATTAATACCGTATGTTCAAAACTAGTTGTTGTTGTCATACGTAAATAAATACTATTTTGCTTACATATTTATAATGAATTGACACTGCGGACCAACCCAAAGGAATGTTTCAAATTGCAAAAGCTTTGCAGTCTTATGTATAATGCACTATGTTTTACAGCAGCAATGATTACTCTATTAAATGTATATATACATATTATTTTATTCCAAAAGCAATTATGCAATGTTACCGCATATGGCAATTATTTTTAAGTTTTGTTTATAAGAGATAATAATAGTCTATAGAACTGTAACCATTAAAATAAAAAACCAAATATATATCATTGCCAGTCTATTGTATAATTGCGTGTAGTATCTCTGCATCTCTCCCTCTTCCTTCCCAAATTCCCTCCTCCTTTTCCGTTATCTGCAACCTAACTACCACCTATGCAAAATATCGTTACATGTAAATTAGGTATGCGTTTAATATATAAAGATATATATACAATACAACTCATTTAAGCCTGCCAATGAGACACTCTGGACAGCCTGCACATCAATGGGGTTGGCTATTTAAAAGTTCATTATTATTCAATCAATGAGATGGGTATGAGGATAAGTGGGTACGGAGAGATTGCTTGACTGGCAGCCATGTAGACTGATATGTGTATGTCTTATGTCATGATATTGTATTTTACGTTTCGTATTATATTATTGTACTACATATAGACATAAACTTGAACCCAGCTTCGTTTGGTATAAATTTTATTAGCCTATTATATTATGATTAATTAATCTAGGTAGTTTAATTTGCATATGGGTGAGACTTAAAAGTAGGTAATTAGGAAATTAGCCATGATATTAGGTCATCCATTAGCAAAATATATTTTAACACCAAATGACAATCAAAGCAGAGCCACGGACTAATCGGTATACCAATCTAATTTTACCGAGATAACCATTAGAAACAAAAGATTGTGTTGTGTGCTTCAAGGTTGCAACAGGCGGTCATAATTTATTTATAGCTTTTTTGATAAGATATTATATTTTTAATTTTCGTTGGAATAAAAGTCTATTATTGGTGAAGCAAAATCAATATGCATATAAACAAAATACGCATTGAATTCGCATTTAACACCAATAGATTGCACTAGCAATTTTTCCAGACTCACATGTAGTAGTAATAGCTGATAATATTTAATGATTCTATTCATATAAAGAATATTCAAATTATTGAATATTCCTGTTTAAACGTACATTTAATCTGTTTATTAGCTGTATATCTATTGCTAGACATAGGGTCTTATCCTATAAACTTAATTGGCGTGATCACAACCAAGCAAGTTTTAATTAGTTTGCCCAATAAATAATAAATAATACATAATGATGTTGTTACAAGATCGCTTACCACCGGTGAATAAGTAGGTTCGATCATGGCCCGAATAATAACTAGACCGATTCTTTTCATAATACTATTCATCAATCTAAATAAGATGCCGTAAGCCAATGGTATTTAAGTGTTGTAGCAAGATCACACAATTCTAGTAGGTCTCTTTGGCCTATCATGAGCTGGATTAGCTAATATGGATATTTATGCTTGGCTTCGTATTAGTGTCTAATTTACCACTGGTTCTCGTAAACGATACTCCGCTCACTTGCTCAAAAGTCGGAAAACTGCATACTAACATTAGATAGTGACAATAGCGTTTATTTACATGATAGCATAGGTCTGCTAAATGATTGACCTCATTGTGCAATAACAACATTTGCACCAAAGCGTTTTAAAACATTCATTCCTTCTGAGTTAGAACAGAAAGACAATTATTACAATCAGTTACCTAGAGAATTGGATTATGCGCCTTTAATAGAACCTCTAGAACAACATTTTTCCTCGCAATCTGTTAGAAGCTAATCTCAAAATAGAGCGACAAATCCCTGCATATGTAAATGAAAAGATCAAAAAAAAAACAATAATGAAAAATTTTTTTTTTTTAGGTAAATGGACATTTTGCACATACAAAATACCGTAAAATTAGAATTAGGACTAGTTCTATCAGGTAGTCGTCATTACGCAAAGGAGAGGCCAACGCTCTAGTTAGCTGCTCTTGAATCACCCTCTGTTGATGAACGGATATAGGAGTTTTCACAAATATTTCGAATTCCATAATGTAGAGTTATTAGCTAGTTTTATCATTTGCATGATATAATTCTCTCGTGTTCTTTTTTTTTTGGTTTTAGATTACTAGACTATACTTTAAGCATTTCAATTAATAATTCTTTTTCAATTCACCCATAATGGCTGGCAGTCACAATTGCAGACTGGGAATTAAATAAACGTAATGGACCTTTATTCGATATAATTAGAAACGAAAAAAAAGCACTGGAAGCTCTTACGGACAAAACTCCTTTATGCATAGTTGGAATCTATATTTCTATAGCACTTTAATAGTATATATTTCTTATTATTGCTCTGATATTCTTTTGATTACTATAGAACAAAATGCCTATGTATAACCTAATTTGATTAACACAATAGTATAGCCAAATTTATTAATCATAAATAACATATAATTGATTATTCTGCCGGAAGCCTTGAACCACGAAATTACTTTATACACATTGTTTTATAAGTTGTTGGTCAGTAAAACAGCTCATTAGAGCATTTCGAAGCCAATTAGATAAGTTAGAAAGCATGGTTGCTAATACTTATTTGGGCATTTGTTATTAATAAAGTATTGTGAACCAAAAAAGTATAAACAAAAAGCTGTAAAACAAAATAGAGGAACAGTGCTTTTAAAAAACTAAAAAAGCCCATCTAAAAAATGCCAAGTTTCAAATTGTTTGTCGGAATTGGGTTTACGTTTTTATTTTTTTTGGTATTGTGCCTGGAGTCTTGAACAAATTTGTTCGAAATATGTTATGACTATCCTGATTATCGCATTTCACACTACGGGCCGTTGGAACTTTACTATACCATTTTTACTTGTAGATCAACCAAAGTTTTAGTAACAAGAGCATCAGGCATGATTGGCAAATTATTAATCACTTTTACGAGCTGGTTAATCGCGAATGTAGTTTTTTTTAAATTATAAATACTTAAATAGAGTAGCTCAAAATTAATTAGTTACCCAATATCCTTCTAATGGATTAATTCACTAATATCTGAAAGTTACCCTAAGATAGTTAAGCACTGGCGGCGGTAAAAACAAACAAGTACAAAAACAAACAAAACACCTAATAAAGGGGGGCGCTTTACACTATATCATAATACGACTTTGATATACATTATTTCTAGGGCACTCCATAATATATCGTAATACGACTTTGGTATATATCATTTCTAGGAAACAACATACTCGTCTGTTCCCTTTCTGTTTTTATTTTCACTCAAGACTCCTACAAAGATATAGCAACTTTGAGCAAAATTTGACACAGGTTTCTCAGATACCTTACTAGAAGCTCATCTAATTGAGTTTGATATAGCTCTTTTTCTGGAGGCCAATATTGGTACAGTTCAACCACAAATAATTATAGATCATAGCTTTTAAACCTACAACACAGCACATTACCTGGTGACACGTTGAAGGTTACATTCAACTCGGATTAAAATTATTTACTTCAAGTTAAATTTTGAAAAGCCTTCACTACATATTTCAGTAAAACTAATAAAATAAAATTTGATAAAACCAGTACTAGTGTTACTTATACTACTACATAACGATTTCACGATTTCAGAGTTTAAGTGGAGTTTGTTTATATACCATGAGGTCATCATATAATAAATAATATAATACGACAACAAATATAGTTATCTTACAATAATAATAATATATATATATATATTCTATAAACTGCTATATCAGGAATATTTCTTTGGTTTAGGTATTTCTTTATGCAACATGGCTATAATCATTTAATATTATTAACAATTACTATTGTGCATATGTCTTATAAAAAAAGAGTTAGTGCAATTTAAGTCTACTAATTGAAGAACATCTCAGATCTATTTAAAATAGCAATCTAAGATAATCAGTCAAAATCAAACCAGCATTTCCGGAGGTCTTATAATTATATTATAAGTCATTTCAGAACATGTTTTAGGTCCAGATATCTCATTGCTTAGGCATACTGCCTAGGATAAGTCCAGCAGGTTTTATCAATGACTCTGCAGTCTTGCAACCGCCAAGGGGAGACCATCCAGGCATTATCTGTATTGGGTAAACTTGGTGTCTTGCCTTTATCAAAACAGTTGTCAAAAACTGGTATCATTCTGATTTTTTTTAGATAATAAAAATACGCCTTAGTCTATCTTCTACTCCGCATGTGCATAGGGACATGTTAAAACACTCCTTAGTTTGGTATTGGCTCTTTTTCTAAGTAAATGTAAGACATAAAGACACCTCTGTCTCCACTTATTTTTCAACATAAACAATGACTATATGATGTATATTGTCTATCTTATATACTATCAAACCCGTTACATACCTTTTACACTGTTGCATCTATTATATAGAGTATACACCATTCTACTTTAATAGTAGTATATTTAGCATTTAGTAAGATAGGGGGTAATGGTAATATGGTAGATTTACTTATTTGGGGCCAAGATGAATTCTTGCATCTCGGTTAAAGGCCAACTGCCAAGCAGATTAAGATCCAGCTAAGATCAATCTAAGATTGACACTACTGCCTTAGGCAGAGCCAGATCTGATCTAACCCACCAGAGAGGTAAGATTTAGATCCATCTAAGATGGACTCTAATCTCCCATATAGGGGTGATTAAGATCAATATCTAATATTGACGCTAATCTGTCACACAGGTTACTTACTACCTGTATATACCTGTAGGTACCTGTATGACAAATACAGCCCAGAACGACAATTACATAATTGTGGTTTTGGGGTATATTGCCGTTTTTATAGATATCAGCAGATTATGCAGTGACTTAGTCACTGTTTAAGCCGCAATATCTTATCTCCCCATACAACCGCCACCATTACCATTATACTTTGTTTCCAATTTGGGTATATTATTCTTCCCGGTTTTGGCCAGCGATTGTGGTTTTTCCAATTTCATTTTTTTTGGGCAAGTTGTGGTTTTTAAATATTTTACATACCATTGCAGTATATAGGGTTTTAGGAGCTTTAGGGAAAGTTTACCAAGCATTGGCGACATTTTCCCCCAAACTTTAATGATATTTTGCCAAGCTTTAACAAAAGTGAAGTATGAAAAAGGTAATTTTTTTTTGTTTTTGAAAATTATTTCATGAAAAATTTAACATTGATTTTTTTTTAAAAATAATTTTCTTCAAATATTTGTTTTGTTCTTTAAATATTCTTTCTTATAAAATGAGTAGCGAAAATAATGAAAATCAAGCTAATAGTCCCACTATTGTAAGACAGCACGGGAAAATTTCCAATGAAACTAGACATGTTTTACAATTACAGCGAGAATGGAAAACTTTCTTTTTTGATTACAGGTGCTCTTGGGTTACCAAAAATGTCAGTTACAGGAATTTGAAAAGAAGTATTATAAAGAAAGAAAGACCCAGGCGGGAACAAGAGGCGGGGATTTTCAATCAAATTACCAAATGAACAGAAATTGGCTATCACTTTCTGGATAGATGAAGAGGCTTCCCTTACACTAAATAAAAACGCGAAAGTAACGAAAAACCTTTCATATTAACGTTAGCATAAGCACTATGGATAGGTGCCTGAATATGTTTCTTTGTTTACGCAAAATGCTAACCATTGTGCCCAAATCTGTAATAGTGAGAGAACAATAGAACTAAGATATAATTAAGCAACAAACTATAACTCGAAAATGTTTGGTTTAGAGGGCGAAAATTTAGTTTAGTTTTTCTTGATTAATTTGGGTTTAGTGTATCGATTCAAACAAAAAAGAAAGATCTTTGGTTGGATCAAGTGCTTATACATCTGTTCTCATCACAAAAACTTGAAACATCTCTGTGATTGCTGCTATGAATAAATATGGCATATTAATTATTTTATTAATCATAGACCTGTAAATGGTAAAGATTTTAAAAAATATCTTTTGAGACTAAAAGATAAATGTTATATAAAAGATATAGTGCGCCCTGCGTTTAAAATGGATCTATTATTACAAAGGTTTAAATGAAATAATTGCTTCTGAGAATCTTGGATTTTTGTATTTGCCGCGAGATTCACCATTTCTAAACACTTTCGAAAATTGCTTTAGCGAATGGAAGAATATAAGAAGGTGTGCAAAGAATGACGAAGAGCTGCTAAGATATATTCAAATGGTTTTGAAGTAACTGAAGAGGATTACAATAGTTATTACATATGACTACTTGGATACATACATCGGTCTTCAGTAGGGGAAACTATTCTTGAATAAATTTTATTCCATGAAAAACTAGTAGCTTTTTCATAAACTGATTTTCAACAAATTTATCATTTTCAAACTTCAATGTTGCTAAAGCTTGGCAAAATGGAGTTAATGTTGGGAAAAAATGTTTTTAATACTTGGGAAACTGTTCTTAAAGCTCAGAAACCCCTATAGTAGAATAATTATATTTAGCAGTCAGTAAAGACGGATTGCTGTATTAAGCTAGCCCTGTGGAATCCTTGCGACTATTGCATAAAACTATGCGAATATAATAATATTAGTCAGAATTGATAATCACATATCTATCTAGTTGCTACTATTCTGTCATAGTACTTCCCACTAAAACAGTTATAGTACAACCACCATTGCAAATAGTTTTGTAGATGGGAAATATGCAATTATATATTAGAAAAATATTTAGCTGCAAATTTTGTAATTGATAAATGAAATATAATTATAATGTATAATTAATATGATATTTTAAAAAGAAATACATATACCGTGTAACTCACTAAAGAAGTTTAATAACATTATCATGTGAAATGTATCCACCACCTTACGTTTTGTTGGAACTAATTGTTTTGTTTACGTTTATGTAAACCAATGAAAATCAGAACAACAAACTCAATTGTTGGTTCAATGTCATGTTATTTATAGTAAAATTCCATGGTTTTTGACCTATATATAGATGTGTTAACTTAAATATAATTAATTTAGTGAAGAGCTTAAACTGGGGTATTCTACTCCAAGCCAATGGACCTGTTATGGAGGAACACGTGAGATTATTATTGGTTATAATATTTGCAACTATTTTAAAATATAAATGTATGAATTAATAAGGACTATTAGTGCAATAATGTTTTAAATCTTATTGGCTGTATCTGGTCTTATTTAATATATTCTATCGCTTAATTATAATTATTGAGAGTACTGGAATTAAAATTCTTTAATGGAATACTTCCAATGTCACATACACCTTATACCTATATTTACAACGCATGCAAAGTAACTATAATTACAGTTTATTTAATTTATGCTGGGCTGTGAGGAATTCCATATAATATATATATATAGTCATAGTAACCAGTACATCAACAAGGAAATGAGTTAACATAATATCCAAATAAGGACATAATAGTATCTGTTGTGTAAGTCGTAAAAATATGGATGACTGGTTTCAATTAGATTATTGAATAGCGATGCAGGAGTTAACCAAAAAATAACACCCGCTGATAAAACATAGTATAAAA
>NAOQ01000268.1:17557-35222 GCA_002751075.1 Ichthyophonus hoferi
CTGTATTGTATTATATTATATTATATTACAACCAATTATACCATACTAAATCATCTTTAATGAAATTTAAAATTTAAAAACCAAACCACCTACTGGGTCAAGAGACTGAATATCATCCAAAGCCATATGGTAGGTACGGCAATATGATTGGTTATAAAGGGTATGGCCAAATCAATTTCATTGGACCTGTATAATTAATTCATTAGCTTTATATGGAAGGTATAGGAAACATAATTATCAGTACTAATATTGAAGTAGGGATGAGTTAGAAGGGCAGTGCAATAAAGAAAAGGAAGAAACAGTCTCCAGTAGTAAAAATAATTAGGATAAAGATCATCAAAATATCAATATTATAGAAAAATCTAACCCAGTAATGTTAATTAAGATAATAAAGACTTAAACTAGATAATTAAGATTAATTAGAAATAATTCTATGACTATTCAAATCAACATGAAGGTCCAGAGTTTTCCAAACAAAAAACAGTCATTTTTGTATAAAAATAAATATTATAATTATAGTCCTAGACTTAATTGAACCTGGTTTAACATTAAATTAAAGTAAAAGATGATTGGTTTACAACGTTTATTTTTAAAAGGAGCCAATCAGATATGTAGTAAGGTATATAGTATAATTTACATGTCAGAATATAACACGGTATAATATCGAAATATAAAAATATTTTGTTTGTTTTAAATATCCAATCGAAGCACTAATTAAAAAATTAATATAAAAGAATATTTCAAAGCTACAAAAGCCCCACAAACATAGTATAAGACCATGTAATACAACATAATATAATATAATAGAGCAATCAATAAAGAGGTTTAAAAGAATTGGATATTTACTGGTTAAAGGCAGAGATCTCCAAGAGGATTGACTCTTTAAAAAAATAAAATAAAGGTAGGGCTAGTATATGCTGTCGGGAAAGAAAAATTAGAGTTGGCCTAGGGAAATGTAGTGTAATACAACCTAGTCTAATAGAATAATATATAATAATAATAATAATAATAATAAAAATATATAATATATAATATATAATGTAATATATAATAATATATAAAAATAATAAGTAATAAGTAACATATAATCTACCTACAGTAAATAAAACTCCTTCATTGGCGTGTCGTCCATAGTTGGTATATAACTTTTCCTGTGAATAATAGGGCATTAGATAGATTAGATTAGATTAGATAGATTAGATTAGATTAGATAGATCAGATTAGACAAATTTGATAGATAGATATATAGTACTCATAACCATATATACCTTGCAATTACCTGATATATACCCAATGTTGATGAGAGAATCAAGGAAGATGACAACATAGCAATGCCAATACACCAATTAAAAAACAGTTTTTGGCTGTCTGTTCCATTTGATTGGCTATTATCTATGACCGGTTGATCGATTTTACCTGCCTAATCAGGAAAGATCATTGTCAGAATAGAGATATGTACAATACTATAGAATAGTATAATATTATAATAGTATAATAGTATGTATATAATTAAAACTATAAATAATCTTTGATAAACTGTATAAAACCAATAGGATGAAAGACTCAGTTTCAATCATTTAAGCCAGTAAGATACAATATTTAAATTTAAATCATACCATAGATGCAGTAGTGAAAATATATACTCCAACCGATACAGCCACTACAGCAATATACTTAGATGTAGTATATCTATTGGAGGGATGGTAGATTAGATTAGAGCAGATTAGATATTGGATTAGTTATTGTATTAGATATTAGATTAAATATTAGATTAAACACTAAATTAAACATTAGATTAGATATTAGATTAGATATAAGATTAGATATTAGATAATATTAGAATAAATATTAAATTAAATATTGAATTAAATATTAGAATAAATATTAGAATAAATTATTAGAATAAATATTAGAGAATAAATATTAGATTAAATATTAGATTAAGTATCAGACTAAATATTAGATTAAATATTAAATTAAATATTAAATTAAATATTAGATTAAATATTAGATTAAATATTAGATAAATACTAAATTAAATATTAGATTAAACATTAAATTAAACATTAGATTAGGTAATATAATACAACACAATACCATACAATACAGTACATACAGTCTATTAATAATCCTACCTTTTACCCAATAGAATGATACCTAGTATCATATTAGTAACCAATGATCCCGATCTAAAGATCATCTGTAGTGGTAGTGTGATCTGATAGGCTAAGGCCACGTTAGCCAATGAGGAAGTGAGAAAGAATATCACTACCTAGAGAGGGAGAGGGGGAAAAGGGATATTATTGGTTACGTATATATATATATGGTATAAGTTAAATACAGTCAGTATTCTTTAAAATTCGAATTTCCCGCGCTTAATCTGCCGCTGGACGGATTAGGAAATTCTGCATAAAAAAACACCATATTGTCATATTACTACATTATATATATATAATGTAGTATATTACCTTGTATGCATATATGTATATAATATACTATCTTACATATACGTATATATATATATATATATATATATTATGATACATTACATTATATCAAGATATATTTCCAAATATCCTTAAACTCTCATGTATATGTTTATTAATAGATATCGATCTAGCCATCTCCACACCAATTGAACACTCGTAATATCACCAGATTTACCATAGCTGCATAGTGATACAGAGGTATGCGTGGATAGGGGCATCCAATAAGATACCACTTGGCCTGTAAAAAGGATAATGGGATTGGTTATTAATTATATATATATATAGTATGTACATAATTTTTATATAGTATATAATCTATATATAGTATATTACTACCCTATATAAGATCATGTGTACTATCACACTTCACTTAAATATATATATCATATTCTATTTTAACATTATATATAGCACATTTTAATATCATGCATTGTATTTTAATATTACATAAGGCATTTTGATATCAGCCATTACACTTTAATATCATACATTATAATTTTATATTTCCTTACCAGACTTATACCCGAGGTAAATACAAACTGAGCAAAGGTCACAAGCATTCCAGATGTTGGTTGACGACTATTGAATTTAAAATTAAAAGGTATTTAAAATACATTAATAATCCACTTACCGGTCTTTGCTTTTAATTTTTAAGGTAAATTTCTTATTGGCTATTTGGTTTAATTTAATTTTCAAACACGTATAAGATTTATAGGAATTGTTGTTAAAATTCAAGAACATATAAACATAAATTATTGGATAATAAAAATTAAACATATCGAACAAAGGCCTATATTATATTTTAATTAACCTAGAGCTAAAGGCCTTTAAACATAATTATATTAATATAAATCTATAGGTAGATACATATTATAATAATTAGAGTAAAACGTAAAACCTACCTGTCTATATCATATCTACATAGGTTGATGGGTATATAGATACTACAGACATTAATTTACCCAATCTTACACCCCTAGAGTGATACGTACATACTTACATGCACATTTCACTTTTGTACATATACTAAAATTTAATACATAATAAGGCAATACATAATATACTTACATAGATGCATACTAATATACTTTCTATTATACCTTCATACACACATACAAAGATAATGCACACATATATACAAACATGCTTACCTCCCATGCTGATAATCACAATGCACAACCAATTAACTACCTTATTACCGTTTCCATAGCAATAGCTTGGGTGCAACAACCACCAAACACCTGCAGGGCTGCGCCTGCAATGCCTATACCTGATGCAAGCATGTTAAATATAATAGTGTGTATAATAATATAGTATAATAGTATAGTAGTATAGTATAGTAGTATAGTAGTTATACTAATACTATACTATAATATTATAGTAATTTATGAAATTTTATAATTAAAAAAATAATAATTATTATGATCTTAAAGTATACTACATATATAATACTAATAATAATAATATATAATAATATACAATATAGTATCAATATATATATATATATATATATATATATTATAATTCTAGCCCGATCTCACAATCGACGATTTCATTGGTGGTATTAAATATTAGCCAATTGAGAGCATTATTTTATATTACTCAATTGTTTTATATAAACTATTCAACTGTAATTTTATTAATAGTGTACATATATACCATATATATAATATATTATTTTATTGTTAATTTAAAAATGTTCTCAACTATTTTCTTTTTATGGGTGTTTCTATTATTATTATTTTAACTCACAGAGTACCAACTGTTCCGGTGGTGATTGGTTATAATTAAATACTCAATAGTTATTGGTCAATATAATACCATAATAGTCCCAAGATGATTAAAATCCATACAATCTTAGATTCCATTACGCAATTATAATTTTATTGGATGCTCTCACATCATACTGGCTTCAAAAATCAATTAATCCTGTGGATTCTTTGGTTCATATTTTAACCTAATTAGGGTAGATGTCATTTACTTTGTTTAATTTCCTCTGCGTATTGACTTTCAAAATTATTAAAAGTATTATTATTATTATTATCATTAAAATTGAATAAATTTAGTTTACCAACGATTAAAATTCTTTATATACTCAGCATAATTTGATTTCTATTGCAGCATCAATCCAGTAATCAATCATACTATATAGTATATAGTTATCATTGGCCTTGAATTTTAACTCTAGCTTTAATATTGAATATAATTATTCTTTTGTGGTTTAGAACTAAAGTCATATTGATTACCCAAAATAGCATATAAAATCTATTTTGTAGATATACGTAGATAATATAATTTTAATTTTAATTCAATAACTCCATTACTACAAGCGAATTGAAATAATTTTTAAAGAGCATGATTTTGCTTTTTGAGGTTATTATCACATACTCTAATATTCTGATTATAATATATATATATATATATATATATATATTATTATAGTTTACAGACAGCAACCTCCAATTAATTATCGACGTTATTTTTTTTTAAAATAGCCGTTATATTGCTTCTTTTTGGATTATAAATTTAAATTTCATTAGGGATGCACTTGCTATTATATTATTTACTTTAAATCGTTTGATATATTGGTTAATATTAAATTTTAAATGCAGAATTAAAAGTTTGTATAATATATATATACTGTCATTCGAGAATGGCTCTACCAATAATTGCAACTTATAGATTTAATATCACACATACGTATTGTCTCCTTTGAAACTATAATGGCTTTTAATCTTATTTTAATTGGAACACATAACGATCAATCTACACAATTTGCATCCCAATTAAAACTTATTAACAAGGCTTAGTTGGTTAATACCCTTTTAAAATTCAATGTTTTATTTTACTTGCCTATATATATAGTAAGTTATACTCTTATTCCTATTATACGATAGTATATTGAATGACATTACAGTATACAATAGCATAAATATCAGGATATACTACAAATAGGGTCCGATAAAAGTGCACCATTTTACTTTTTCATTTTTCAATTCAACAGTCTGCTACGTGACTTTCAAAGCCAGTTTATTTGACTGATTGAAACCCTGCTGTAAATTCATATTAAATTCATATTATACATATAGTTCTTATATTAATACGTGTATGGATCATGTAAATTTCAATAAAAATAAATAAGGAAAAACCCCACTAAGTGCTGACGTAAATGTGTATGTATGAATGTATGTATATGTATTGATGGTATTGAAATGAAAGTCGGACTATGTCAACATTTGAATTACAAGTAGTGAAATTAATAATAACTTACAAAATCATTAAGAAAATTGCATAAATTCTAGTAGAAATTATAAACCCCCCTTAAAGGCAATCAAAATTCGGCAAAGGTATGTAAAATAGTCGTAAGAATACCGGTATTAAAATAGAAAATTGATAAATATACTCAAAAATATAAAACTTTCAACTGACAATTCTCTAAATTGTAAAAATTTGCCAAGAATCCCCCTGCAACTTTTCAATCCAATCATGTTTGTTCTTTACCCTCAATTATTTCTCTCAATTCATGATATATGCGATACACTTAACATATTACACTGGAAATTCACTGCTTTGCCAATAAACCCTCCCAACTGACCAATCTACCAATGAGAAATTCTGAAAATTTACCGAATTACAAGACTATAATACATAATAGTATAGTATATTAGAAAGGAGTGAATGGAGGGATTGTAACTATACAATTAGCTATAAGCTAGTAGGGGGGTTTATGTTGTTTGTAGTCACTAAATCCCCCAATTGCTTTGACGGGGGATAAACCTTGCACTATATGATTGACTGGACTCTTGTGCCTGCATCGACCCTTATCAGACTATAGAAGGAGAGGGAGAGGGAGAGGGAGAGGTTAATGAGGTTTATTAGTAATTGGCAAATGGTAATTTGCAATTAGTAATAAGAAATTACAGTAAGAGCCCTAACTAGACATATATATAGGTCAGATTAACACATTATATTATAACTATTGCATTCTATTGATAGTTGTGTGCTAATAAAATACTTTTGTATGAGACTGTTCAGTTTAGATATAAACCAACCTTACATGATCTATACATTCTGATATTTCTCCAATTATAATCTACAATACATAGCATAACCATAATGAGAATTAACCACTTACACGGCCTAAAATTAATGGTCGGTGACGTATGAGATCATCTCCATGGTTATCATCCTCCAAAGGTCTTTTTCTATCGGCCACTCTCTCGTAAGAATCCAATTGTGATTGGATATATGGTGAACAGGGGGTAGGACCACCAGAGAATCCGGGAGATATGATTGGTGTATTCGCTAGAGGAGTGTAAATATAGGAGGGCATTATAGGTAATTAGATAAATAAACATATACATGTTTTTAATTAAAAATTTACAAATGCCCAATGGGGATAAAAAACATGTGCAATACATGGTGTCCAATTAAAATGTCTTAAACATTGTATCTAAGCAACCATTGGCCCCTCAAAACTACTAATAGTTAATGGGCTATCTTTATTATAACATAACACTAATATATCCTAGCTAATAACATCAAACTATATAAATAGTGTTGGGTTTTTGTATGCTAAAAAATATGTAAAATCATCTGGTTATTTTTTTAAAAAAATTAACCAGTTATACACGCTTTAAGATCACACATTTTTCAATGATCCAATCATAAATATTATTAACAATTAATTGAAGTTTGCTTATCTGAATTTGGTCCAATCAGATATAATGATATAGAAAGAAAAAAATCTAATTATGATTAGGTAGGTATTAAATGGTTAGTGGTTATCAATCTTGTCAATAATTGAACGATTCATTTTAATCTAATTGTAAAAAATAAATTAAAAAGAAAATGAACCAACGCTCCAATAGTTAAACCTCTTTATGATAGAGAGGCAAATAACATCGTCAATAAATACTAACCTGATAAAGGAACCAATGGTTGTGGTTGAACCCATATATGGGATGATGGCAATTCTTGATTGGCTCGCCATTTAGAAATATGCGGGTCGGGATAAGCCTGTAAGGGCTGGATCTATTAATAGACACCAATAATATATACGTGTTAGTAATTAAACAATGCTAAATTTGGTCTTAATTAAAAAATATACAATAATAATAATAATAATAATGACAATTATAATAACTTAAAATGCCCCATTCTTTTATTCTCTACCTACCATCTTATTAAATACCATATCACTACTACTGGTCCGCAGTCTTTTTCCAATTCGAGTCAACACGTCAGTTCGACCCACTACCTTTTGCCTCTTGATGTCCTCCAAATGCGATTGGGAGGAAATAAACACACTAGCTTGTAATTGATTACTAGAACGATGCTCTATATTTGGGTAAAGCTTATTGGTTGGTTGTGGTTCTGCTTGATTCTGATTGGCTACATATGTAGACGGCAGCGAATAGGAACATGTGTATAGGGGGGATTTATGGTGAAAATACAAATTTTCTTTGTTGGTTTCTCTATCATTGGTGTACATGGAGTGGGAAGTGGTCGAAATTGGGGTAGTTCTAGTACTCGATTTCGGAAGAGAAAATACATTGAAGGGGGGTTCCACTGTAGAGTTATGTATAAGTATAGGTATAGCTATGTTATTATTATTTGGAAATAAAAAAACCTTAAAGAAAAACAAAACAAGACTAAAAAGAAATGGGAGGAGACAATTGGATGAAAGATAATAATTAAATTATTATATAAAGGTATTAAAATATAATAGTACTCCACAGATAAAGCAATAAAGAAAACATAAAGAGAGAGAGAGAGGGGGAGAGAAAGAAGTAAAAACAATCACTATTACAGCAAACGTATCTACTACTACTACTAAACCCCATGTAAATTCAAACAAAACATATAAAATCCCCCCACCTCTATCATTTACATTCACCGATTGGAAGCGAGTGGCAGGTAAAACTCCATCTCTAAATATTTCATATACCCGACCCGGCTCGTTTACGGCCGAACTGATTTTCTCACTGTGATTCGAAACACCATTTAGGCATCTTATACCAGCACGTTGATTAGTGTACTCTCGTTTAAGTCCCTTAAAATGGTAATAATCAGATGGCTGTGGGGGGGTAGGGACAAGACCCGAGGTAGGTGGTTGTTTACGGGTCGGTTTAGAATTCGGATTCGGATTCGGGTTATGATTCGACCCGGAATTGTTTTTATTATTAGGAGATGTAGCTGGTAAGTGAGGTAATACAGATTCAGCCTCCGGATAGACAGTTGAAATTTGGGGAGATATAGGGATTTCTTCACTGGTTAGGAGGGGTTCTTGTTCTTGTTCTTGTTCTAGTTCGTCTGTAGAAATTACATGCTTTGTATGTTGTGACGTATCACTCGGTTTTGATTGCTTCTCTCTCTCTTCTTCTCTCCTTTTATTATTTTCTTGTTTCTGTTCAACTACCATACCATCATGATTGTCATTACTATTACTATTGTTTGGTTGCCCACTAACTTCCTGAAATTTCGGTTTGCACAAAGGGGGGTCAATGTTTGGGTGTAGATGTGGGCGGGAGGGGGGGTTTGTAGGGGTATTGGTTGAATTTGCAGTAGATGATCGGGGACTGTACGAAATTGGAGTAGTATGTGGATTACTAGGAAAAGAATAAGAGTTAAAGTCCGATTGGCTAGCTTTATGTATATATAAATGCACCTATGTATTTAATTTTTCATAATAGGTAGGTACTGGCTAATATAATATATAACGTTATATTATTGGTGGTTTAAAAACATATAAAAAAGACTAGAGCAGGTATTTATATGAATGGTTTGATTGCTTGGAAATTAGCATATAATTAACTATTATAGTATCAATGATTGATATAATCAAATATTAATTAAAAACATGATCTGTGATTGGTTTGTGATTAATTAACTAATTAAGGAATTAGGTATGCTTAAACGTTTTTTGGCTGATAAAGTATAATTTTAAAAATTAAAATGAGGAAAAAGACCAATCAGAATAATGTTTAGAGCTAGAATATAGTAACTATATATATAAAAAGTAATTATATTATAATTATAATGTATTTATTTTCACCTATTGTTAATTACATTTAAAATTTAAAACAAGGGGGAGATTGTATGTTTTTTTGAAAGAGCCAATTGGCATAGCCATTAAAATTAGCTACCTTTTATTTTAAAGATATGCATGCATACCTACCTACCTACCTACCTATCTACCTACATACATATTTATCTATATAAATACCTATCTATCTATATACATACCTATTCTTGTTCTCTACATCCAATTGTCTCAAAGCCTCAGCACACAGTATTTCTAGTTTACTAGGCACTCGATATTTTCCATTTTCATACTATTAGAGGGGGGTTTTAGAGGTAAGAGGGGGATCTATAGTTTGTAAGGTAACACAGTCAATGTAAAAAAGTATATTCTATTGAATGTATTTATATAGGTAAAGTATAGTAATTGGTTGCTTTTAAATTGCTTTTAATAATTATTTATCAAGGTTAAAATAAGTATATTTACGTTTGATTATTACTTGTAACCAAACTGGTTTATTAGTAAAATTATAAAATAGTCCCGTAGTATGCCTATGATAATCAAGTATGTATTTTTAAAGTAGTGATTTGCTTGGCTAAGAGATCAAGTTTAAAAATTAAAATTATTTTTGACAAAATACTAATTGGTTCATTTATATTTGGCACATTCTCATTAAAGTAATTTAAGATATATTGCATTTTAAATGACACCACAAGAATATAATGGGGTTTGATTGGAGAAATAATTTTAAGTGCCAAATCAAATTTATCCAATAAAGAAAAGGATAAAAATAAAGAATAAAGCACGTGTCATTTCGAATACATCTGTAGGAGTAACAATATCTTATTGTAATTAAAATTTAACTAATAATTTTAATTGTAATAGCTTTTAATATGATAGAATATACCTGCATAGATTAAAATTAAAAGAAATAAATTGAAATTTTCGTTGGATATTTCTTGGATTAATTAGGAAAATTATATCTCATTAACCAATGAAATGGTATTTGAACACCTCAAATTCCAGCCTATCGATTAAGGTTTCAATCTACAATTTTTAAAAAAACTAATCACTTACCTGATCATAATAAGCATGTGATCCCTGACTATCCTCATCTTCTATTGGTAGAGGGATGGTAGCATTGCTATGGTTACGAGGCCATGGTTGGGCATTGGTGTTGGCGGGTACTTCCGATCGCCTTTTTAAACTGCTGTTCCAATAATTCTTGACTGAATTGTCCGTTCTAGGAGAGGGAGAGGTAAGATGTAGTAGACAATGTGGTTTTATAATGTATTTTATTACTGTATTGTATGAATTATAAAATAGTATAAAATAATTTTGCTATTTTAGTACATTGGATTTAGCGTACTATATTATATTAACTAATGTTATATGATATTCTATTGCAATACATTACATTACACTATAATACATTATATAATATTATAGTTCCTTAACTACCTTCCAGGTAGAAGGCGAGCAATGGCCGCCCATTTATTTCCCCAGGCTGCTTGATGCCTAATTATAATCTCATCCTCTTTAATGGTCCAGGGATCCTTTTTAATACCAGGCCGTAAGTGGTTGTGCCATCTGTAGGAATAATTAGTTTAATTATTTATATAAAAATTAATTTGAATGCGATTGGGCTATAATTAATTTGATTATCTTTTATTTATGTCATCTAATCATATGCCAACAACTAACAATAATAGCTATATTAAATTATACTAAATATAAATCAAAAAATAATTTAATCGACAAGATTCATAGGTTAATATTGGAAAATAAAAACAAAGGAATACTGTATTGGGCCAATCATCTATGTCAATAAATAATATAGAGTAGGAGAAAACAAATTGAATTTTTTAACAAAATGTATTGTTTCAATTAATTAACTCATGTTTTTACAATATCATATTACTTCTACTACACCATTTAGACTCGGTTGTTAGTATTATTATTAATAAAAAAAGATTAATATATATATTCTAGTTCAATTTATATCATTATTAGTTGATTGGTCATCTGCAGTATTAATTAATTGATTAACCAATAGATAAGAGCCTTTTAAGTATGTTAGCCAATCGTTCCAAACTTAGTTTAAACAAGAAAACCCAATCAAGAGCGCAATCTCATAGATTTAATACAGCAATTGATTCAAACTTACATATGATAGGTTGAAAAAATTCAATCCAATCTTATTGTGTAAGTGTTGAAAGACCATATGGTTTTACCCAAACATGGTCAAATAATCAGTTAATCTTGGATAACCATATGAGGAATTGAAAACTAGTTTTAAGTTTAAAAATGAAATTTTTTCTTAATTCCGTTTTAATTTAAGAATACAATGACATCATACTGACGTCATCGAGATTTCAGTATACTCTATAGGCTGAAATGTATTGATAAAGATATCTTAGGGTATTTTAATATATTGTAATGCAATCTAGCTTGAAATAATGTAATATACTGTAATATAGCGTAATATTATTCAATATAATATAGTAAAATGGGCAATAAAATTGTGCTATATTTTGATATTTTAATACAATGAAAGCTATAAGTCGCTAAGGTTTGGCCTTCATTTTCTTTATATCTAATTGGTACCGTCTATAACATCATGTGTTAAAAATTAATTATAACGGGAAAGGAGTGTCGTTTATGGATGACAAGTAATTATCTAATAAAAATAATTGATTGATTTATTTATACGTGTAAGTAAAATTATATACTTGTAGATGTAAATCTATTGGTTTATGATATGCAATGGTATGTCAGGGTGAGGTGTAAATAGATAACAAGATTAGAATGATACAATAATAGAAATAATAGGAAATAAAATAAAAATAAATAAAGATTAAATTATATCAAAATAAATGAACAATAAAAAAACAACAAAAAAAATGCAATATGAAACATGCAAAATTAGAGAAGTATTAAAATAATTCGGTATTGCGGGTCATGATGCAAAAATGGCCTAGCCCTAGTAGTTTTATTTTGGGGGTAAATATTGACGCAAAGGTAGTACGTTATATGCTATCAAAATACTGGTTATAATAATTAGTAATTACTTCTAATTAGCCACCAATTAAAGCTAGTAATTGGTAATTAATATTAATAGAAAAACCGTAATTAGAGGGTAAGTGGTTAGGATATATTTACAATCCTACACATCAAAAAATTCAATTTGGCCAGTAAAGTATCAAGTCAAGGAACACCAAGATAAATATCCAAAAAATAATTAGTTAATTTAAACTAATTAATGAATTACTTAGGCCAATTAAAAAATTCAAACATAAATCAGCTGATTAAAGGCTACTTCCTATTGGATAACTGGGTGTGTTGACTTGTTCAATCAAAAAAAAAAACATGATTGATCAAAACAAAATTGGTCTTTTTTATATACATAAAAATGTATTAATAATTATTAATAATAAAACAACAGAAAATTAAAAATAAAACCAATAATAAATATTATCACCACAGGCCAGGCATATATACAAGTAAACGTATAAGTATTAATCAAGTAGAGCATAGGTAGGATAGGGTAGGGTCTAGAGTATATAGGAGTAATATAAACAATCTAAATCTAGATATACCTTAATCGGATCTGTTTCCCCGATCGTCCTGGCAGGTGATGCGCAACCAATGACCATGAACTAGTGTCATGCTTATGTAAGAGTTCTATAATTAGATTATCCTCCTGAAAATTATGATAGGAGGATTATTATGTGAGTTAGTAGTCACTATGAAATAAACAAGGCATGCTTCCTTTACTGGTAAGTTAGCCATGCGTGAATTTATTAAATTATTGTAGTTATGTAGTATTATTTTGTTATACTAAGATACTATTATAATAAACTATTATATTATAATACTATTAAATCATTATCTTACTATCTATTATACTATTATATTACTATACTATTCTACCAATATACTATTGTATTAACAGCATACTATCCTAACCAACTCTTTCCTTTCTATAATATTATAATATAATATTCTTACCTCAGTGGTCCAGGCTCCTTTTACCCTACTCGGATCTAAAACTTGATTCCACCTCTGAAAACCATATAAGACAATAGAAAGGTTAACGATTGGCTAATAAAAATGATTTAAAAGCCACTGCTATTTTCTTTAGTATGTAAACATCATAGTGGGTCACATTTTCAATGCCAATAAGAAAATCTATTAAATATATAACTTTTATTTTGATTAAAATTAAGACAATCTTTATAGTCTAACCTTTAATGGCTATTAATTTTGTATATATATACAATACTTGATATCTTATACTACATATATATCCTATATACTATTTTAACTGTACCTAAATCTTTATATTTTTGAGTCAAATTTATGTGAAGAAGATAAAAATAATACAGTTTATTATAGGAAGATTTCATATAAAAGGAAACACGTTAACTAAAAGTAAAAGATGTAGTTGTTCTCATATAATAATATAGTATATATTGTTTTGCTTTTGTTTTGTAGTGTCATAAACATTTGTGTTAGAAATAAAACATCATAAGCTTGAAAATGATAAAATATAAATTAAATTTTATAGATGGAAATGTATTGGGTTAAATGTAGGTGTGAAAGAAATAGAGAAAATTACATTAATGTAAACAATAAGAGAGGACGTTGGAATATAAAAGCGCGTAAATATCATTAGTCAGTAGACAATATTAAACTTATAATAAAATTTTAAGAATTGCATAATATATATATAGAATGAATAGAAGAAAATTGTAGTCAATATCGATGCTTATTGGTCTATAATGTGATTTTAAGATAATCTATTCAATCTATAGGATGCATTAAATATATTAAAATTTAACTGGAGTAAAGTTAGTTTTCAATAAAGGGAAAGGCTTTTATGTTATGGCATATACAATTAAGGTGTTGCATTCTAGTACATAAATATATTTTATTATTTTACATAAAGTTTATACCTTTCACTATATAAAATTATATAAAATATTTGTAATATATTCTATTCTATAAGATTAATAACACTATATATAATTCATCAATTCGATTCAATTTTTATTTTTATAATTCAGTGCTACATGTCATCTATTTATACAAACCAACGATTTAGTTAGATATTACGATATATAATCTTATGATCCACTCAGCAATAGAGTATGACATACACTGACACATTCTGCCTCGGTTCTAGCCAATAATCTTGATATTTCCTTATATGGTATCTTGGCTACCACCATCATGCTGAGTCGCTCATCCTAAAAAGGAAATAGAAAATAATATTGTTATATATTAGTATAGGCTATTGTATATATTATTAATATTATATGATATGTATATTACAAAAAAATTATTATTATTATTATTATTATCAGAATAGCATGGCATAATAAAGTTTATAATCTCCACGTAATATATAACAAATAATCAGTAAAATAGGCAAACTATTAATTGTACTGGAATATAATACTAAAAAATTCCACATAACACAAAGCAATACAATACAGTCTAGTACTATATAATACAGTACTATTCAATAAAATATATCACAATAAACTACAATTAAATACAATATAATACAATACAGTACGATACAATACAATACAGCATAAGACAATACAATATATTATACGATTCACCCTACCTCCTCTGGTGACCAAGTCCATGTTTTCTTCCTTAATACTGGTCGGGAAGACACCGTCTCCGGTCCACCGTTTATGGGGACTTCTAGGGAGCCCCTCTGTACAACACTCCTTACCGCTGGCTTCAACGACATGGTGATTATCTTAAATAGAGATTAATCATAAATTAGCTGCTATTGATCGAATATTATCCATAATCTGTGTGATTGTCTATTAGTATTGACCAATTTATTGACTAATCTAAACGATCTGTCAATGATTGGTTATCAATGTTTTTCAAGGGAACCAATCCAATCAAAAAATAGAGTATAAATATAATTGCATCAATAATTATGCACGTATAATCATTAGATATTTTAATTTTCCATATGTATTAAGTTGTATTCCTTTATATGAATAACAATAAAATAAAAAAGCGTTAAATAAGTATTTTAGTATTAAAAATAGATTTAATCGGATAGTACATCATCAATTCGACCAATATACCCAAAAATAGCCAACTAGGAAAAGAAATAGCACAAAAAGATCGGTTGATTTATGATTAAAAAAAATAAGCTAGTAAAATTTGAATGTTATTGAATCAAAGTTTTTGGTCGTACCTTTTTGGACCAATAATGTGATCAATATAAATAGTCACAACTAATCGCTGATTGGGCCCTTTAAATCCCCAATTGCCTATAATGAGCCTTAGCAATATGAATCATAAATCATCATCTTGGATTAAAGGTTTTAGAATATGTAATCGATTGAATGAGCTAGAATAAATTATAAAATGAGTATTATACATACATATATTGGTCAAACTAGATACATAAAAGAAGAAAATGATAAGCCAAAAAGAAGGAGTGGTGGATCATAATTGGATAGAGAGATATAGTTAATGAGATGAAGAATGGTATAATGAATAAATTTAAATAATAGTGAACATACGAATAATAATAATACGAATAATAATAATAATAATAATAATAATAATACTAACAACAACAGCAATAATAATAGCAGTAGTAATAACAATAGTAATAGCAGCAATAATAATAATAATAATCGTAATAATAACAAAAATATAATCATGTATTAATGTAGATAAGTAAAAGTAAATTAGAGAATATGAAAATATCTCAACATAAATTCATACAGACATGTATAAATCCACAAGTTTATTAAATAAATAAAAATATAACTCAGTATTAACACACTTCAAATATTAAAGAACCAATCAGTACCAATTTTATCGTATGTAGTAATAAAGAAGTTAGAGTGAAGGGTTTGATAAGACGAAAGTATACGCATTCTAATTAAAAATTTAAAATAGAGTACATTGTGCCTTTAAACTGTCTTAAAACCTAATCTCTCTTTTTCTCCTTTTAAAGTATTATAATAATGTACCTCTACTACAATATTATAAGTTCATGTAAAGCAACCCTGGAAAATTATTTACAGTAATTTTATCACAATATTTATTCGTTTCTACCAATGAATAAGATTATTACCGCCATTGTTATTGTTAATAGTACTATTTCTATTATTATTATTATTAGTACTATTGTTGTTGTTGTTGCTTCTATTAATATTATTGATATGATTAAAATTAATGTTATTGATATTAATGTTAATATTACTATTATTATTATTAGTATTATTAGTATTATTAGTAGTAGTATTATAATTGCTATTATTACTGTTATTATTGCTATTATTGTTACAATTATTAATATTATTACACTAACTATTATTATAACTCTTATTACTACTACTATTATTACTGTTAGTATTATTATAATTATTACACCACAACATATTATATATTACCTTAAAGTGATAGTTTTCCTCATTACTATTCTTATTAAATCAACCAAAACTACTCCTATGCCATAAAAGATATTTTTAAAACTATAGTTCCTGTGAATCTAAGCATAACCCTAACCCCGTACTTATATCCAAGGAAAAGAAAATACATAGTAGTACTGCAAATCACATATAGTTATGTTTTTCAAAAAACAATGATAATGGAAAAATCAATAAAATCAACTAAATAACAAGAGAAATATATACGTATATTTGTAAGTATGCTGAGCTAAAGCAGTTGGGGGGAAGGGAGGGGAAGGGAGGGGAACGCAGGAATTAGCTCTCTCCCAAGAAAAAAATAAATATGTTTTGGTTTTGAAAGTTATAAAGGACAAAGTTGCAATAAGACTGGTTATAATGGTTTAATTATATATATCTAAGGTAGAATAATTGAGAAAAAATAAAAATAAAATAACAAAACATGGTTTATTCATCAGACAAACAATAGTTCATATTGAGTACTTACCTATATTAGCATACAACTATATTTCGAGATATATACCCTATTTGCGACTCCAATTTTCTTAAATGATATGATAATAAGACAATAACCCGGAGTAACCAATAAATAATATTAAAAACATATAATATATATATATATATAATACAACATAAAATAACACAAAAATAACGCAAGCAACCCCCACCAACTAATATAGATAATTGGG
>NAOQ01000268.1:55667-67004 GCA_002751075.1 Ichthyophonus hoferi
TCGGGAGCTATTTCTAACAAGCCTTATTAAAAGGTGATTATTTCCAGATCGGCATTACTAATTATTGCTAACTCCTAGATTAATTGTTTATATCAACATGAGCATGCATGAGTGTGCCAACAATGCCTTAACCCTAAACAATATCTTAAATCTGTCAGCATCCAACTATTATTTTAAATAGTGAATGGGGTTTGTTCTGGTAAATTGTAAATTGTAAGGGACGCTCAATCTGCAAGAGTTGTACGGGTGACCCATCCCGACCCGGATCAAGTTTTAAGATTGGAACCGCCGATTCGGTTTTATCTGTGTCACGCAGTAAAGATTAAATCGCCTACCCAGTTTGATCCGGGTCATGCGGTGAGACTGAAGCCGCTAAGCCAGTATGTTAATCCGTGTTAGTACACTGTATCGTCAGCTAAACGAAAACATGTACTTAGATAAATAAGTAGTTATTTAAGTACTTAAAGGATGAGTCAAGATACAGAAAGTTAGTTCAATAGTTTATTGTTCTTTGTATTAGCTCCCAAGTGTGGTTGTAGCTTAGTAAATACTTTCGTGTTGAAAGGAAAAATAAATTTAACAAAATCCTTGACTTTGACAAAGAAAATCATATATTGCTACATATCGACTGTTCTAGGATGTTGCTAGACATATTACTATATCCATGTTGTAATAAAGATACCAACTGGACGTTTATTAGCCAATACCAACTCCAATAAAGTTTAAAAGCTGGACCCAGAATGGTTCTGAGCATGTGTCTTTGCCCATAAACGTGGTATATGGATTTATTGATGTAGTTAAATTGTAAATTGACTCAGTGTAAGTATGTTAGGTTAAATTTGGAAGCATATTAGAAACAGATAACGATTTAAATTATCTGTTATATATATATATCATATCATAATCTGTGAAGTATTCACAGTAATTACTACCAAACCGCACACCGAAATCGCCTTCTTCACCTTAAAAAACATACATTCCCACACGGTTTGTCTCCCTAAAACACAAAAATGAATAATTTGAATAGAGATGCTGACATTTCTTTGCATTTTCTTTTCAAGGAAAAATATTATATATTTCATCAGCAGACATGATTTTGATCTATAAGGCTGTATTTATATTATCTGTAGTAATTATGAAATACCTTGAATCGCCTTCTTTTTCTGGGTTTTATTTCACTTTACTAAAATATCAAACTTTATTACTAGCTACTCGGTAGCAAAGTGGGAGTAATGTATGCGTTCAATTATTTTTCGTTTATTCTTGGATCTGACCTTTAAATCAAACCCCAATCTTCTTTTGCTCCCTACTCACTATAGAGGAGTCACTCACACTGGGTTACTCTTTGATTGGTCTAAATAAGAACATTAGGAATATATTTAACCCTTATGTGACTATGCAGTATTATGACAAGATCAACGCAAAGGTATATATTGGCTGCCATCTCACCCTAAGAGATGCAGCAATGGCCTATGACAAACGTGCTTTAGAGCTTTGAACCAACAAGAAAGACCCCAGCCTGTCCTATCCTTCCTCCAACTTCCCTCCAACATATTACAATTACCAATTACAGGAACCACCATCCCAACCAATCAGACACTAGAAGGATAATATCATACACTTTTTTTATTGCCAATATTGACACTTATCAATAGTCAGCTTAGGGATATGATTGGCGTATATCCACCCATGGCAACCAGTGATGCTGCCATGTATTTAAGGTGCCATAAAGAATGCAGTATCCAGCGAGGAGCAAAAATAGAATGGCTTTAACATAATCATGGGGGAACAAAATAAAAACAAGATCTTGGCTGATTCAAAGGTAGTAGTGTTTATTGTCATGAAGTGTTTGGTTTATTATCACTGTACCAATTGCTTATCAGATAATGTACCAAGACTACATATATCTATATCAAACTATTATTATTAAACGTTAAATTATAAGTTAAAATAGGTCAATTTTAAAATAAATAAAATAAAACTGTCTACCAATTGTTATAAATCGTTTATTTAAATAATTACACAAGAGGATCTATCTCCCTTTCTTCTCTGATGCCTTTCTGTCTACGTCATCCAGAAATTTCTCAACCATGCCTCGAACGTTAGGAACCTATAAAGAGAGAAAGAGAGATGGTGGGGAAGGAGAGGGAGAGGGAGAAAAAGAAGTTGATATTGTATTAGCACATCTACAGATTGCTTTGATGTACAATGAACATATTATAATATAAGAAATTCTGAAGTAATATAATAGAAGACACTATGACGTAATATAATATGGCGTAATATAACATAAGATAGATACCATGACGTAATATAATATGGCGTAATATAACATAAGATAGATACCATGACGTAATATCATATAAGAAACCATGACATAATATAAGATCTGATACTATGACGTATACAATAAGACATTATAATGTAATATAATGTATAAAACTCTGATGTAATATAATATAACACACTATGGCGTAGTATAATACATACAAGAAACTATGACATAATATAAGATGCGTAATATGACGTAATATAGGAAACTATGATGTAATATAATATAAGAAACTATGACGTAATATAATATAAGAAACTGTGACATAATATAATAATATAATATAAGAAACTATGGCATAATATAAGATTAGAAACTATGACGTAATATAATATAAGAAACTATGGCATAGTATAAGATCAGATACTATGACGTAATATGACAAGACATTATGACGTAATATAATGCATAAAACTCTTATGTAATATAATATAAGAAACTACGACATAATATAAGATCCAATACTATAACGTAATATAATAAGACAATATGATGCAATATAATCTATCAGAATGGTGGCTATAGGTGTTACAACATTCCTATCCTATCAGTGGAGTCTGTTAAAATCACTATTAAAATGAACCTATAGCTAATGCAAGCATATACATATTAACCTAGCAATACACATTATAAAACATATAATCCTCTTGTCTGATTGGCTAATTGCATTAAAATTGATTATAAGGCTACAGGTTGCTTTCAAATAAATTTTCTATCATTACTATTCTCTGTATACCAATCTAACTCCTAATAATAGATAGGTATATTATATTGCAATGTGAAGTGATGTGATTTAATGTAATATAATATATAGTAGCGTAGAATATCATAAAAGACTAAGTGTCCATCTATTATAATATATAATAACATATATATTATATCATAGCATACAGTATATAATAACATATATTGTATTATAATATATAGTACATAATAACATATAACAATATATATGACTATCGCATACTATACCATAACATAACATCTCGCATGCTATATATAGAAGAACAAGCAAGAGTGGATAACTGGACAAATAATAATAAAAAATAAAAATAAAAAATAGACCAATAAAAGGCAATAAATAGAACAATAAAACAAACCAGCAGACAGAGAGGGCTAGATTATAGTTACATTGTAGTTTTGAGCCAGGTAAATCCCAGCTATATTGCCCATTATAACACCTACCTGTGAGAGATGGGTTAATTTTAATTAGCTTTAGTTCATTGTTGGGTATTAATTAGTGTTATTATTATTATCATTATTATTATTATTATTATTATTATTACTATTATTATTATTATTATTATTATTATTATTATTATTATTGCTATTATTACTACTACTACTACTACTATTATTATTATTATACAGTACAAATATAGCTTTCTAAATCCATCAAAGCAGATTATATCTCACCTCCATATTTCTTTGACCAATTCTATGTGAAAAATAAAATAATCTAAATCTTTGCAATTAAAAAGATCAATTGGTTGAGTCTAGAAAAGAAAAGAAAAAGAAACACGGACAGCACCAAAGAATGAAAAAAAAAAAATATATATAGTAGAGTATAGAGTATATCATATAGTATAGAGTATATAATATAATATGGGGTATATAGTATGGTTTATAATATATAATATATAATATAGTATAGAGTATATAGTATATAGTATAGTATAGAGTATATAGTATATAGTATGGTTTATAATATATAATATATAATATAGTATAGAGTATATAGTATATAGTATAGTATAGAGTATATAGTATATAGTATAGTATAGAGTATATAGTATATAATGTAGAGTACATAGTATATAGCATATAGAATAGTATAGAGTAAATAGTTTAATAGATAGTATATAGTATATAGTGTACAGTATATAATACAGTATATAATATATAGTATATAGTATATATGTGTGTTTTAATGTATAATACACGTGCACATGAGAATGTATTGTATAATATATAGGTATGCATTGTATAATAAATAGTACACTATAACACATCCATTCACTCACTAGGAAGGGTCCGCTTCCTGCCATGTTTTATCTTATGAGTAGAAAAGATATATATTAATATTAATATTAATGTTTATTGCTGTGTATAGGATATATATAGTATATTATTATTATATTGTATTGTATTATATTATATTATATTGTTAATTGTTTAATGTGATAATATCAATAAATACACTTAATTATTATACTTACAAATCATAGACTGCTGTCTGCCACAAAACTTAAAATACAAAAAATCAATTAATTTAAATAAGTAGTTTAATTGGATATTTATTTTAAACCAAAAATTTCTTTTAAACATAAGGTGTTTGATTGGCTATTAATAAATACATTAGCGAGGATTCATTTGTAAATCATATATATATATATATATATAATATAATATAATATATGAGAAAAAGAATTAATTATTATTATTATTATTGTTTTTTCTATATAATCCAGGAATAATATATATATATATTTTTATTATTATCCATTGCCATTACTATTATTTTTATTATTTTTATTAATAAGTATATTATGCGGCTTAAATCCGAATATATTTTATTGCGTTGCTATTTAATTAATTATCTTACATTATTACGTAATAACATCCCATATCCTACATCTGTAGACTTATCTAACAATATTATGCAATAGCATGCTATATCCTATATCCGTACACGGCAAACAATCAAATATTCAGTTAGACAAGATGAATAGAATACAATATTAGAAATGTTAAATATACGATTATTTTGTTTATCACTCGTTAATAGTATAATAAATCTACATATACAACATAAATGACATTATATGCGTAAGTACAGTACTATTAATGCAATGAATTGACATTATCTATGTATTATTTGCACTTTAATATCTTAATCTTTGAAAATTCATTGACAGTTTATTGTACATATCTCTCCTTTCAATATATATCTAAACACCGCTACATGTCCCATCTCAAGGGCCTGCATTTATCTTTGGATGTTGCAAGCGTTCCAACTAAATAAAACGTATATTAATATTATGCATATAATCTTATTATTTATTATTTATTATTTATTATTATTATGTTTTTTTTTTTTTTAGCTTTATAATATTGGCCTAAGGTTGACATATAATAATAAATAGGAAAACAAGAAAATGATTCCCGAGATGGCTTATATTAGATCATGTTATGGAATGTTTTCAATTTGTAATCTAAATATCCTAATTCATAGCTATCATAATTTAACACAAAGATTAATTTATGCAAAGCAGTACTATAATAATAGTTATTCCAATATAATATATTGTACTATTATATATAACATATATTGTTCACCGCCAGTAATTAATAACATCTTTGCATCGGTACCTCAATTTGTATATCTCTTTATATCTATCATATATATTTAAATATTTAAGATATTCCAAATCTCATGCTGCCTTTATCTCTAAACATTACATGGAATTCGACTTAATTTTTTAATATATATAATATTTTTATTTTAATATTATTTAAATAAAATAGGTTTAAAATGCTTGTTATATATTGCAGTTATTCAATGTAAAAATATATGCCCTATGGGCAAATTTCCAGACAAGCATAAGATTCAAAAGAATTATTTTTATTATTAGAAATATGGGATAGATTTACCAATCCAGATACGCCACATTCCACAATAGGTATGAATATAATAAATAAAGTAAAATGTAATATATAATAATATAATATAATATAATATAATATAATATAATATAATATAATATAATATAATATAATATAATATAATATAATATAATATAATATAATATAATAATCAAATATGTGATTTGCAAGAGGTAGATAATAAGTAGATGTACAGATATGCGTAATGTGCATGTATGTAAAAGGTATGTAAGTATAATTGCAATAAATGAATAGTATACTATTGATAGGTATATTTATTGCATAATATATAATATATATATAATATTATAGGATGCAATTAAATTAATAGATAAATAACAAAGGTACCTACTAAATAAATATAGGAATTGATATTAATAATGAACATACCTAATATACTATATATCACATCAAGAGTAGCTACTATAGGTGGATTACATAATAATAGTAACTATAGCTATAACTGTATTTAATTTATACCATATTATGATTATTATTATTACTATCTGTTATTATACTCTATGCTAATTATTTATTATAGTCAATATAGTAATTGTGATATAATAATATATTCATAAGTACATAAAATAATTACAATATTAATATACTAGTGAATTAATAGCTTATACCGAAAAAGTTAAATAATAAATATGAATAATAAAAATATATAATATTATACATACCATATTAATAGTAGCTATTGCTATACCAACACTATTTCACTAATAAAATACTTCATTGTATGAACAAACATTATTATATCTAATAGTATATATATATATATATTATAATTTACTTATCATTGTAGTAAGGATTATATTCATGGATATATCTAAATACATCTAAGGTCATTAATCTAATAAATAATAAAAATTGATATTACGTTTTAATAAACTTCCTATTCAAACTTATTAAGACGTACTAACACATAAAATTAGGACCTATTAGTAAAATTTATGTTTAAAACTTTATTATATGGTATGACAATATAACAAATAGATATATATAATTTACCAATAAATAAATATATATATGACATTTTTATTATTACATTTGTATGTATTGTATTAACTTTATGAAAAATTTATAGGATTAATATTTTTATTAACCAATAAAAGATATATGTTAATATATAAAAATTTAATGATATTTATATCATTATTAATAATTACAGAGGTATTAAATTAGTTTAACGCTAAACGCGTAGGACCATTATTTTTATTGGCCAATAAGCAAGACACATTAATAGATATAAATTTGATTTCATAGTTGGCATCCAATTAACAAAAGGTGCTACTACCTTGTGATATGTTGGCTGTGCTACGACAAATCAGAGGTGTGCTTTAATTATAGTTAAAATTTATCTTTATATTTATTAATATATTCTTAATTTTTCCCTACACAAATCTATCCAATTAAATCTCATTACAACTCATTGTCTATTTAATACAACTCATTATATATTTAATTATAACTCATTATACCAAATTAATCCACACACTCTCCCTCCCTATCACAGCCACAAACTACCTAGCCACACGAAGGGGCTATAGAACTGCACTTAAATTCAATTACGATACTTTAATTACCAATCAAATGGTGGGACGGGTAATTAATGCAGCAGAAATTGCAAAGCAATATGAGTATGTATTATTTTATATTAGATTAGATTAAATTAGATTAAATTAGATTAGATTAGATTAGATTATATTATATTATATTATATTATATTAGATAGGATTATATTAGATTAGATTAGATTGGATTAGATTGGATTGGATTGGATTAGATTAGATAAAATTAAATTAAATTATAGATTACTGATATTATTATTATGATTATAATTTAACCTACCATACTACCATTGCCTTATATTATAGCCTACCTATATCCATTTATATATAACAAACCTCTCAATCCCCCTAGTACTACATTGGAATAAAATGAAATTTCAATTAAATGAATGAAACTTCCCATTACTATTTAAAATAACCATATATACCAATAATATCCCCCTAATAATATTCCCTTAATACACTAGAAATGAATTGAAAATCTGTTTAAATTATACCCTTACCCCTACCCCCTAGCCTACTACCAATGGACACTACTGTATATCAGTAGAATCCCGCTAATTTTCATTAGAGATGAAGGGGGAAATTTCACAAAACCCCGCCTAAACCCCTTTCATTATTAGTGTAAATTACATTGTACATGTATAGATAATTAACTTATTATTCTACAGGGATGAAGTGAAAGCTCAGGTGAATCAGTTAGAAACCCCTCCATTACTGGTGGGATATCTAGCCAATGACGATCCATCTGCAAGGAAATATGCAGAGTGGACACAGAAAACATGTAGGAATACAGGTATATAATAGGATAGGATAGGATAGCGTAGGATGGAAGTATAGTATATTATTACATAGTATATAGAAGATATATAGTTTATATTACTAAATATATCTTAATGCAGGAATTCAATTTGAGCTGCGAGAGGTGCACAGGATGCAGTTGGAGGAACATATTGATATAGCCAATGAGGATAAGGTGCGTGGGATTTTAAAATTAAAATGCTAAAATTAAAATTAAAATATTAAAAGATTAAAAAATTATACAAATATTTATAGTGGTAACCTTAATTAGGAAAAGTAGAGTTTTATACTAGATTTTTATATTAAAATTAAAATACTAAAATAAAAAATATATATATATTTCCGTTGTTAATGGTGATAAAGTAATTCAAATTTAAATATTAAAATATTTCAATTTTAAAATATTTAAAAAATATGTATATGCAAAGCTATTTCGATAACTAACTCTGGGCTAGTAGTTAATAGCAGTAATGCGATTAAAATTAAACGGTATTGTTATTGGTAGATTAAATAAAATTAGCTTAGAGTGTAACGTAATGCTTTTAAATTATAGGCCAATGGTAGGAGAGCTAGACAAATTAAAATTTTAATTATTAGTTAATTAGAATTAGATCGAGTTTTAATTGGCTAGGAATTAATTAAACTAATTATTACCATAATATTAGTAGAGGACGCTTTGACCGTTACTAGGGTTATAAAATATAATTATTATTTTTTTCAGTGGAACCCATTTCCTTCATTATATTATATTATATTATATTATAGTAGTTAATTGCCATACTATGTTATGTTACAGACCATCTATCTTCAATACATACAGATTAGTCGCTTATCAACCATTATAATAATTGGATAGCATTTAGATCACTTTCTATATCCTGAAAGACAATGCGTAGTATATATATATATATACCTACATACACATAGATGTGTATAAAGATATATAGATAGAGATAAAGATTGAGATATAAACTCCCTTTTACTATAGGGCGAGCATGCCTATATAATAATCTAATCACAGAGTTTGATTGGTGTAAAGACGCACCCACAGAAATATATATGATAGGTCTAAATGGTACCTACTAACCACTAATTTACCAATGGTCTCTCAGGATGTCAACGGTATTATAATTTATTATCCAGTGTTTGGAGGGGGCCAGGTAAGAAGATATGATATGATTGGATAAGTCAGGTTAGGTTTGGTTATAGTATGATATGATACAATATAATTGGTGTGTTGTAAGTAATATTAGCCATGATTGATTTATAGAAAAACATACATATTATATAATTGCCCTGTCAACAATAGCTTTCATATTTTAAAATTTTACCATGGTAATCTAGATCTATGTAGATTATGTAGGGTAATCACTACGATAGGAAAATATAGACTGGTTAATCTTTAGTTTACCCAGTCACATTAAAGGTTGATATTCTTACCTAACACTATACTTTCTATTGTATCACACTGCAAAAAGACCATTACATAACTATATATGCATATATTATTAAATAGAGTTTTAATTCACCAACACCAATAGGATTGCTATCTTTAAAAAATATTACTATATACTATATGCGCATAACGTATAATATATCTATAAATACATGTTACTAAGTATAATTTTAATTTACCAATAGGATGGTTATCTTCAAAACTGTGTTAATCCAATGAAAGATGTTGAAGGTCTCTGCCACTTATACCGGTAAATATATATATAGTTTACATAAAATAAGATTGTCCTGTCAGCTTCTCTTATTTAAAATCTTAATGGTAATTAATAATATGTTTATTATATAATTATATAAATACAGCTGTAAGGTTAATGGGTTAACATTTTATTTTTATTTTTATAAAGATTGATTGCATAGTGAAGAATACCATTCACAAACAATCTGTGTTTAAATAAATTAATTAATTGACTGTTAATTTTTGACACCGAATCCACTGTTGTGTTAACTTTTTTAATATTTAATAAAACAATAGTATAATATTTTCTATGTTTTTAAAAACACACCCAGGTAAGTACTTGCGATATGTTTGCATATACAAGCATACATAAACACGGACATATATATATATATATAGTATAGCAGTTTAAATTGTAAATTATATGTAGAGTTAGAACATTTGTTACTTTAACAATTTGGGATTTAAATTTTTTTCTTGGTTCCCTATTAAGTCTATTATGATATAGTTGGGTTTATACCTAATATACACCAATGGTAAATAGGCTATAGATCCCTTTTATTGGTTGGCATAATTAAAGTTAATTGCAGGATAATTATTGACCAAATTGGGTGTAATTATTTCATGATCACTATGGAGGATTACTATATATAGCTTGCAAATGAATAACCAATCACAGATATAATAGTACATAAGGAAGGGTTAGATATTTATAGTGATATAATCTCAACTAAAATATAATTATGAGTATTCATTGGTGTTTGGTAACTTATTAATTGTATTACATTAGTCAAACAAATCATATATAGGTGTGATGTTATTTTAAGCCATTATAATTATATTTAGCAAGTAGCGATCATTCCCAATTTTTAATGGCTGATTAAATAATTAAATCACCAATCATTTAGGGCCCTATCTATCTTCTTCCATTAAGCCATGATATGTATCCTATCAACTGTGACCTACTTTTCATATATACATACATATATATATACTATCCCAAATATTATCACATATACCAACCTTTACAACATCCAATCAGACGCAACATGTACCATAACAACCGTTATCTTGATCATGCACAACAGCAAAAGTCAATCTTACCATGTACACCTTTAGCAATAGCCAAGGTTAGAGCATACTAATTACTAATTACTAATTACTAATTACTAATTACTCATTACTATTATTATTACTATTACTATTACTATTACTATTACTATTACTATTACTATTACTATTATTATTTACTATTACTATCACTATTACTATTA
>NAOQ01000268.1:68824-89970 GCA_002751075.1 Ichthyophonus hoferi
ATATAACAGTATATGGGTATATAGTAGTATATAACAGTATATAGGTATATAATAGTATGTATAAAATATTAGTCTAACCAAACATCTCACTCTACTGTTCTATTCTATTAATACCCTCTCATTTCCACCGTGATAATAACCCAGCGAGATAGTTGGTAGACCCTTAGCAGCTCTTCTAGCCAATGATGGAGCTAAGGTGTACTCTGTAGATGTAGATGGCATCTTCCTCTTCACTAGGGGAGAGGGTATACGGCTAAGCAAACATAAGGTAGATAGGGTATAGTGGAGTATAGTAGGATAAAATAGTGTAGAATAATGTAGCACAATGTAATGTAGTATAACAGTTAATTTTATAATGACAAGGCATGATGTAATTGGCAATATGGATCATTTTAAAAACTTAAATCTAATGCTCCAAGAAAAAAGTTTTAACTATCCAATGGGTGGCTATTGTTACTTTACTGTCAAAAAATCTTACCCCAGATTTTCATAGTTGTTTTTATTCTCTGAATTGAAAATAATATTTATTATTTAACATAGTTTTAATAATTTTGCACCAATAGCATTTTCTCTTTTTTACTCAACCTAGTGATTTGATATTTTGATTGGTCCATTTAATATGACAAGATTTTGCGATTCTATTGAAAAAAAAATTTTTGAATTATATTCTCTACTGTCATAGGCGCATCGTATAATATGTAATTATTAAATATCTCCATCACAGTCATTACTAATTGGATGGTTCATAGCAAGGATAAAATTAATGATCCTGGTCCTATCAGATAGTGGAATGCGATCTGACTTTAGACCAATGTCTGTCCATGTCTGATATTGTGATAGCTGGGGTACCCAGTAAGGATTATAAGGTAGTAAATTGATTGGATTAGACAAGCTAATTAATTGCATATCATCTGCAGCATATATATTAGTGGTTGATTGTATTTTAAGTATTAGGATAAATTATACCATTATATTTCTCTATTTATTGATTATTTTTTATCTTTTATTTATAAAACCTATCGTAAGACCTCTTTATATATATTATATTTTAATGAAAATGTTTAATTCGTTATTGTAATTAATATTATTCACTATATAAAGTGATCTATGTTTATATATATATATATAATTAGATGGCCACGTGTGATGTTCAAGTAGACCAATCAAGCATGCTGCAGGTTAAATAATTGTAGTTTAAACTATATACTATGCTAATAATTTTAAACCATTAAAATTTAACTAGTAATGTATATACGTACATATAGGTGGACACTGCAAAACTTAAAGATGGTGTGGTTTGCATCAATTTTGCAACAGCCAATAATCTTGAAGCTGATGTCACAGAGAGGGCCTCATTGGTTGTCAAGCAGATAGGGAAGGTATGGTATGTGTTTAAAGGTGTCAAAAATAATATATATAACACTACGCCACAAAGAGTAATAATAAGAACTAACCAAAGATTAATAACAGAACCATCATATAGTAAAATGAAACCAAAGCACTGGCAATACTCCAATCAATCCTTCTAATCATCCAATCATTCACATGGTTCTAATCTACATATTTTCCCTTACATGAGCAGGTCACCGTGGCAATGCTACAACGAAACCTTCTGCGGCTCTGCCAATCACAGCTTGCTGCCAAAGCAATGGTTAATGAATGTGAACTAGATAAAACGTCCAATGCAGGATTGGCTACTACAGTCAGTGCATCAGGTCCTTCATAGGCATTTTATATACTACCATATATGGCTATCTTAAAGTTTCTCAGTAGATTATTCTATTAAAGATCCCATTCTGCTTCCAATGAATGGTTGAAAATTTGAGGGTTTTTTGTTTTATTACTATACGTGTATTATTAACTCAATGATGAAGAATTTTTAAATTTTGATATTACTATACTTGAAATGGTCAAATTATAAATCTATATTTAAAATTTAAAGTATCTGTTGAAGTAAACCGCCTTCTATATATAGCTTTATAGCCAAAACCTTAATGACGCCTAACATCAATACTTTTACTGTTTATCTTGTAATTAGCCTCTAAATGTTAAAATGTGCTTTTTCTCAATAGTCAAAACCTGGACATTAATTGATGTTAATTAGTTAGTTAAATGGCAATACCAATTATATTTAATTAAAGGACAAATATTTAGGGTAGTCTCCAATGTAATTTTACTATGGTTTTAAATAGAGTGAGTTATTTAATTTAAACCCCATGATTGGTAGTTTATAATTTCCAATGTATTAAGTAAGTTTCTATCTGATCCTTCGACTAGTTACCTGATGATTTGCTTTTAGAGACTGTTCAAAATTGTATTTTGTACCTTTGATGAAAGAAAAGGGTTGAAACTGTGCAATCATATATTTCAATCCATTATAATATAATATAACATAATATAGTATAGGGCTATATAATATTACATAATATAGTATAATATCATATAATATGTTGCCATAAAATGGTAATATACTATGACTTAATAAAATATAATACAATATAACGTAATATACTGTAATACAGTCTATTTTAATACAATATACTATAAACAAATGTTGGATAGGATAATATAACATAGTATAATATAGTACAACATAATACAATGTAATATTTTATACTATAGTATAATATATAAAAGTATGTGTATGCATCACCTTCATTATAAAGTTTATATTTACTCTGTATTTCTCTATTTTAATTCCTTTCTAATCCTCTATTGTTGCTCCGGTATATATCCAATTATGTGATTAAAACCTTTAATCACAATTATTTGCCCATTACAATCAATAATTAAATCATATTATTTTATAGTTATTAACGTGGGTTAATATTAAATTGATTTGGAATTGACGTGCACAAATTTGTTGCAATTATATGCAAGTAAAACGTGGGATATAGTGGAATATTGAACAGTTATGTGATATAGTATAGTAATATAATATTGTATAGTAAAATAATACTATATATTATCATATAGTATAGTATAATATATTGTAATATAATACAGTATAGTAGTATAATATAAAATAATATATCATGGTATAATATAGTATAGTAATATAGTATAATGTAACTTTACAAAATATAATGTTATATCATAAAGCAATATAATAGAGTATAATAGAATATAATATAATATTATGTAATATAATAAAGTTCTATACAATGTAATAAAATATATTACAATATTTTATAATATAATATAATGCAACATTCTACAAAACCATTAACTCTGATGGAACACGTAGCTCAGCCGATTAGTTGGTAACAAGTAAATCATGAAATGATCAATATAATATTATTTTATTGAATGTTATTCTTACACAGTTGAAATGATTTAGCAATGTCACAATGTAAACATTTACCTTAATAAGGTAGTTGACAAAAAAATAATCCAAATACACTAGTTCTTGTATATGATGCATTGGTTTCTGAATCACTGGAGGTAATTCTATCATATAATACATAGACTTTAGTATCTAAGATTAAGTACTTGATTAAGTATCATTAAGTATAAACGTACAATTATAAAAGAAGGTTAGTCGTGTTAAGCTTAATTATAGCTCTAAACACAGTATATGATTTGAGAATGGAAACCAACAAGTAGACCTAAGAAATGTTAAATATAAATAAAAAAATCTATTGGCAGGTGCTTGATTAGAGCAACAAAATTGATTCTCTTGAATGAAGATTAATCTGATCAAATGTCTAGAAGCTTCAAGAAAAGTCAATAAAAGATATTGGCTACGTCCATAAGAATCGCACACATATTCAACACATTACATATGTTGCCAATCTCGAGAGTATATTTCTTAGCATTCATTTTGAATTCAACAGGAGACTAGGTATTCATCTCAATATTAAAGACAATACAACAATCATATACCATATAACAGCAATTGGCTAAATTACACGTTTATCAGAAATAGAAGATGAAAATCTGACTTTACAGTTCAGTACATTAGGGAATTGGATGGAACTAGATCCAAATCTCAATAATAGCATATTATACCATACTATATAATAACATATCACATTATGTCATAGCATAACATAATATATCAGTTGACCTCAAAGAAGAGTCTACAATAGATACTGAAGATAGCTGTAGTATCTAAATTGTAGTGGTATGCTATCACGGCTATCCTTTTAGCATTAGCCATCATTTATACATAAAAAGAAAGAGAAATCAACAATCGAATTAATGCAGGGCATTAGTGGTGTTATAGAATTAGTGGCTAGATTGATTACCTTGTGGAGGTTCTCAGTATCTCCTGTAATCATTGTCTCCTTGAGGATGGCTGTTTTCAGATCAGTTACACATCTTTAGAAGAAGTCTAATGCGCTCATTCTTCTCAGTGTCCACTACAAATGGATGTCTCTGAGTTGTATTCTGCATTGCAGGTATCAAGATAAATGGATCTCGAAGATATGCTTCTAATAATGTCACTAGTATATTAATGTATAGATAGCAGTGATTGGGTTGAAGTTTATTAATATAAATGTATAAAGTTATACTATAGGGTAGATAGGTGAGACATAGCGGTAGATGATATTTTTTTTCTCAAATTACCAGGGGTATATGTATTCTGGGATGCACAAAATAATAGTTGCTATACCATAGTATATAGTAACTAATATGCATATAATATGTTGAATATAGCTGCATATAAAACATAGTCCAAGTAACTATATGTATAATTATCTAATTGTTTAATGCTGACTTCTGAAGTAGTCTATATATAAAATGCTATATTTTGAAATTATAAAATGGTTCCGTCTGAAACAAACTGGAGACTCTTGATTCTGTAGTGATAACAAATAAATACTATACTGTTTGTATCCTAAATTTTCTGCGTGCAATAGTTGGTTGCCACCCTGAATATGAGGTAAGATAATTATAATTACTACACATGCTGAAATTGACAATAATAACTACAACATCATGTTGACAATTACTGCATGGGTTGATATCGCCATATAATACTAAGATATAATAACATTTTTTAGTGAAATTATGACCTGTTCCTTTTAAGAATATTTTCAATAGATAGTATAAGTTTCAGTTGCAGTGGTAGGCGTTTTATAAAAGGCGTATACACCGACTCTATAGGTATCAGACTGTAGTAATTATACATCTGTCTATATCAGAGGGAATCGATGCTTTGATTCGCTTAGGTGTTAATGTGGATATTGCACAATGAAACCGATCAGTAAGAGGTGCTATATTAAGATGTAAATAATAAATATTTTTACTTTTTGATGTTAGTATACAGTTCTCTGACTTCTGAATGATTGAGAGATCTGGACATTGATTATCGTATTTGAGTGCCAACGATGAACTAGACCTTACAATAACAGTGCGATGAATATGTACATACATCTTGTGATATTGTTTGATTAAATAATCAAACGCCAAGTTTTGTGTGTTACAAGTTAACTCCAATCAGCCGATGACTGCCAATTGTGAGAAATGTGCCTTTCATTAATTGCTTCTGTTTCCCTTTATACCTTCGTGATCTTTGCTTACCGATCGTAAAAATTCTTATTGGCCAATACCATTCACAAATGATCACTACCCACTAGAATTTTCCAATCTTATCTCGATATTCAAATACTATTGTATCCTCATTTGAATGGCATGTTAACTATTTTCCTCAAATAATGCAAGTGTTCACATACCACATGCTACATATTGACAAATCAATTTACCTGTTGAAGACGGTATTCAATTAACTAATATAAACTGATCATTTCATTATCCGCTTGTTATCAGAATAAATATTTTGCCTAAAGTTATAAAAATAATTTAAATTGGGTTATATTTATTCACCAAATTGTATTGGATAACTATATTACCTATAATAATCTCCTCATTGGTATAATCCAAGACTAATTATGATACAGAGTGGTCCTACATTATTATAGATATATGTTATTATATTCATAATGATCTATATATATATTAAAAATATGATTTCAATTATGCGATAATCATGACTACTGACATGTGCAATTATTATTTTTATTGTTATTATTATTATTACTCCTATATAGATCTCTATGGGTTATACTAAACTTAAATTTCCTTCTTATTAATCATCCAATTATTATACAATCACAAAATATCATACATTTTTATTTTTTAACCTAGGCTTTCAGTGCCATGATGCCATATATCTCACTAAGGAGATACTAAGATAAAGTGACCTTTCAATACATTTCTAAAGATAGAAATATTAAAAGATGAATCCGTTAGTCCCTCAATAGTTTTTCTTTGAATGTTTTATACTACTTCAATACTTATTGTGTGATACCTACGACTTCTTTGATTAATTTTGGTTTATACTTCAGCATTGTATTATTAAACTCAAGCACCTAATAACACAACGTCACATGTGGTAAAACACACAAATTTTAATTTTAGTATTATGGTTGTTTCTATTTTCAATATACTCCTTCTATGCTTTCCTCTCCTGTATACCAACTACCTGATTTTGATATATGTTCTTGTTGTTTCCAACTCAAACGGCACGTTATTCAAGTAATGAATTGTAAATCAACAACCCTACATATGTACATAATTTTTTGCTCTTAAATAATAATTATTTATAATAAAAATCCTATAATATAGCTTGGATAAATATTACCAATTCTGATTTTTCATTAAATAATATACATCAACACTTCGACTATAGAATGATGATTAATAAAATGTGAATCAAATCAAATTACTATTGGCTAGTAATCATATTTTGTTTTATATCTTAGTGTTGCTTTGCACCAATCATTTGAAAAGAAAACTTAAAAAAGCGCGCCATAAGCACTACACTGTGTATAATAATAATACATATATGACATACAGTTCTCTGCATCTTGCTGGGGTATATTCTTAGGCTATCAATTGAGATAGATACAACCATTTCTTTAAAAAATAAATATATATATTTGTATTTTTATAAACAATATTGAACATCTTTTGGGGTTAGTATGGTTTTTGTTTTTTATAGCTAAAAATATTTGTTAAAAACACTACTATCGAATCTAACTGTATGGTATATTAGTAGTCCATAAACAGCAACACGGTTTAATTAGCCAATACAAATGTGATTACGATATATCGGCATTACAGTTTCGTGATTTTATTACCATTGCTTATGTTAAGCTAGGATTGCAAACAAATCATATATAGACTAGTGGGTTTAATCTCATCGGTCAGAAAATCTAAAAAGTGTGAAATGATATTTTTTAAAAAATAAAATACCATATAAAATACCATAAGTTATAATAAATAAATTTAAATATTTTATATATTTTTTAAAAATATTATATAATCATATTGCATTTAAATTTAATATAATAAAGTCTAAATACAGAAAATATTTTCCTAACTAATCCAGCAACGTACAAATACTTTTACACCCCTTTTAGGATTAATCCGGTGAGATATTTCCCGTCAACATTCTATCTTGTACAACTATCATAAAAACAATTATAAAAATCCAATATTTCAAGAAATTTCATGTTAAACTAACGCGCCTACATTTAAACTATTGACAATTGCAAAGAAGAAGAAAATTCAATTTCTTTTAAAAAAATGCTAAATTTTATTTTAAAAATAAATAAATATTTTTTATTTAAACTTAATTTTTAATAAGTACTCACCAATATTTTATCCACACTTTTCACCAATATGTGAAATTTCTTTGCAAGTTATTTTTAAGCGGAGATTAGTTACAACTTGAATATACAAGATAGTTATACAAAGCCATGGGCCCAGGAATTAAACACAAATGCAACACGCGTACATTATTCCATTTGCTGCTATTATATATATGCATACTTGAGTACTAACAAATACATAACTACATACAACTGTATAAGAACATATAAGTAACTTGCCCTAAACTACAATATGGTGTCAAAGAATGAATACACACATTGTTGTGTATTGGAGAAGGGAAAGAGATGTGGTAAGGAGGCTATAGCCTTTGTTTTCACTAAGAAACTACAAAAGATTGTTGCACAAAAGAAGCTGCCTTTTTCTGTTGCTCCTCGTGCAGGTCATTCTAGAGTGTGTGGTATGCACAGGAGGACACTAGTTAGTCATAGGAGACTAGGGGAAACAGCCAAGGATGCTAACATTGCTAATGGCAACCAGGAGATATTGGTATGTTGTACATTCCCTTTCTTCCTTTTTTGTAAGATAGTGTATGTAGGTGGCACTATAATATTCATTATATTGCTCTTTACTATATTATATTTTATCAGTAATAATAAATTGTTAATTATAGTTATAAAAAGAAAATAAAATCCTTTTAACTTATAGAACATCTTGGAGCATGTGTTGGAGCATGTTTTGGGAAGGTGATTGGTAATTACAACTTCTTAATACTAACTGCAAGGTTTTTTCTATTATTGAACCAAGTTTCTTTTACATGATAACAAAAACATCCATGTACTAGTGCGGTTTTTGTTTTTATATAAACCTTGCTGATATTAACTATATTAGCATTTTGTTTTGATACATCAGTAGCTTTTAACTCCTTCACTTGTCAGTCTTAAATTAAAAGAATTATACTATAGGGATAACAGATAACATACTAACATCTACCCTACTATCCCACCACCTAGGTTGACTTCACTTCTATGAACATACAGTTTTTAAAGAAATATAAAGACCATTACAAGTTGAACATCTCTAATCATCACAAAACGGAGTTGGTATCTGCTGTCTTGAAACATTTTGAGACAATACCCGTCAATGAAGGGAAGGACATCACCTTCTTCCTACATAATGCTCATAGGAAGAAAGAACAGAACTTGATAATGTTATAAGATAATTATGTTCACTAGATGGATTATATCTAGCTTAAGGATGGTAAAGAAAAATAAGAGAGATGTAATGAACTTCATTTCGATTATTTTTTTTTTAAAGACAATGATTACTTTACAGTGCGAATGAGAAGTAATTTTGGTTTTTTATATATAACTAAAATTATACTTATTAAAATACAGCTGGTGAGTTTAAAGTGTGTGACAGGGTCCACATGAAACAAATATATATAATAGAATTGAGTAGGGAAATATAGTATACAGATAGGTATAGTACAATATTGGGATTGTTATTGCAAGTTACTAATCTATGCTGACAGATATATACGGAAGCATATAAAATAAAATATACAACAGGACTTTTTATAGTTTAATTTCATTTTATTTTATAATTATTTCGGTAGCAATATCGTATCATATGCACATTGCATATAAAAGATTTTTTTTACAACATTAACAGTTTTCCAAGAGCCTTAAGATTATGTCATTCATAAATTCTATCGTAAGGTGGGATGCAGAGCCACATTTACAAATTTAAATATCCTTTATTATTGAACTAATCTTTAGTAATTGTTTAATATACAATGATTTATAGCGAATTAAAAACAGTCGTCAACCCACAATTATATTATGATTGGCTTACTGTATCCTAAGAAATCGATTGGATGAAAAACTTAATAACAAATTTGGAATGAATTTAACGAATAAGAAGGTCACTAAAATATATTCAATGATATATAAAAGGAATTATTGGCTAATCAATCTGGAGAGCCATGCTGAAAGGTATGATTGGCTGGAAGAAGGGCCAAATGATAAAATATATTACCATTCTTTCTAATTTTAAAATCCAATGGAATCTACGAATTAAACCACTTTAAACATTTTTATGCCGTAGGGGGGATATTTATATAACCATGTTTTCCCAGAATACTGCGAAATATATGACTAATACGTACATATATATATATATATATATATATATTACGATTTCCACTCAATAAACAATTAACTAAGTAAGGTTACTTATTAACAAAAGGCTTTTGAGAAAAAATTTATCTGTTATATTTATTTCGTCTATAATTTCATATTAATGTACTGATGATCTTTGACTTGTGCTCCACTTATGTGTACACTACATGTGGCTATGCTTTATATTAACACTCCCATGGTTTTATAATGGATTTATATTGTTTTATCAAGAATTTATATACTTGTCAAGGAGAAATAACATAAGAAAAAAGATAATATAATGACAAAACGGACAATATCGCAATATACTTAAACTAAAGTATATAAATAGAGGCATAAATATTCATTTATAGACAGCTACATTATATATAATTATATAGATAGCTATATCAAAAAAAAAATATATATATAACTACGCATATATAAATATAAATATGCAAATACATAAATATTGAGTATAGATATATATTTTTAATGTAAGATTTGATATACCTCTCTATATAAATAGCTTTATGTCTAAGATCAATTATAAAATTGGCGGGAAATTTAAAATAATTATTAGCGATACCATGAATAAATATGAATATTACAATTTTCAAGAATTAAACAATGAAACTTCATGGTAACAACTAAAGTATCATACAATATCGGGATGTTGATTGGATGAATAGTATCAATGTGGCGAGAAAATATCAAATATTTATAGATATATAGATATTATAATGGAAATATAATATTATATAAGGTATATCATGATAATTTCTACTATAGATGTAGAGATATGTTTAATGTTTATGTTTATGTCTAGTATACACACGAGAATACCATACTACACTGAGAATTGGAAGTGGGCATTATCATCTCTATAATCTAAATACTATATATAATTATAATACATCATATATAGTTATAATATAGTTTAAATATTACATATTTAGCGGTATAATACTACTGGTTTACACAATGGCTCCAAAAGGAAAGAATAAAGAGTCATCAGTAACCAATAATAACAAGCCACAAAAGCCATATAAGGAATATGTATATGATGAAGAAGGGAATGAGGTTACTATGGCTACAATTACCCCACCTACAGTCCGACTAGTTAGTCCTCCCTTAAAGAAGGATGACATGGTGTTACTAGCTGGATGTGTGGCTATAGAGAAGAAGACATTTCCTAAGCATGAGAGGTAAGATGAGGAGAGGGAGAGCAAGAGAGGGCGAGGCATTTGTATATATAAATACAGATACTATATATAGCTGTATATTTATTGTTTGTGGCAGGGCACCCACTAATGCTCATCTTCTATATTCCTCACAGTATGTCAGAAACCTTGCGGGCTGAAATAGAGAAGAGGGTAAATAGGTATGTTATGCTATGGTATGTTATAATATTGTATGTTATCATACAATACAATACACTGCAATACAATACAATACAATACAATACAATATACAATACAATACAATATACAATACAATACAAAACAATACAATACACAATACAATACAATACAATACAATACAATATACAATACAATATAAAATACAATACAATACAATACAATACAATATACAATACAATACAATACAATATACAATACAATATACAATACAATATACAATACAATACAATGCAATACACTGCAATCTAAGAATAACTAATAACTAATACTGATAGATGGTTGGTTGCCACTCTGCGAACCCATGAGAGCCAGGAGGAGGTAGTAGTAGGTTATCTGATATTTTCATTGGCTAGGGAGGGTGCGTCTATCCTTAAGGTTGTTGTGGTAAGTAGTTGCATTGGTTCATTCTATTTTACATTAGGTATATCTATATATTATACATTATATATACCCTATAATATAATATATAATATAATCTGTAATATAATCTATCTAATCTAATCTACAATAATACACATTTTTTGATTACATATCAACAAATACTCAGTGAATACATCGAAAACCCCATCTATGTTTTAAAAAGATAACGTCTTAATGGTATTGGTATTATAATTCCTATTTGTGCAAGTAAATTATACACTATACACTACTATACATTATATGTTACGTAATTAAATTTAAATATTTTGATGATGCAATCGTAAGCTCACCTTATATAAACAAGTTTTGATCGGAAGTAGATCACTATCTTATATTGCATTATAAATCTGTTGATATTCTTAACCAATGAATGCTATAATAAAGTTTACTTAAATCCAAATCTAATCATTGCATAATTCTCACCAATGATATTAGGATAAACAATATCGTCGTCAGGGTATAGGACGTATGTTATTGGTTGAGGCAGAGAACCAATCAATAGCCAGCCACGTTCATAAGATGAGACTACACGTGGACCCTGAAAGGGAATACGCCGTAGAATTGTATAGGTCAATAGGGATGGAGGTAAGGTAGCTATTGGTTGGTTGAGTAAATAGTCTGTTGATTAATGTAGGTTGTTTTTTGTTTTACATTATAATATAATATAAAATAATATATTGTAATATATAATACAATATAATGTAATGTGATATATTTAGTTATTAGCTATATATATACTATTATAGTATCTATTATACAACTTTATCCACCACTCTGCACGCACTAATAATTTTATTTCCCCCAATTAGGTAATACAAACGGTGAATGATTACTATAAGCTTGGTCGTCATGCTTACGTCATGGAGAAAATCTATTCGTAGATTAGTCTATAAATAGAACTGTATTATTTAGAGAATTGGTTGTATACAATTTTTTTTGGAAAAGTATTTTCATAATAGGAAATAACTAAAAATAGCGTTAACTTAAAATCGTCATAACCAATCACAGACATCTAGTTAAATAATTGTAAATAGAATCAACTATTAATTAAGGTATAGTATTAATGCAATTAATAATTAATTAGCCCTAAAATAGTTATATATATTAGAAGGTTCTATCTAGTATTATATATGATAAACAAATAAACATAGTAATGGATAAATCTATTACTAACCTATTATAGAGCCTTATTTGGGATTTATGTTTTTTTATAAAATTATTGAGTAGTAAGTATCAACTTTAACACGATTGATTTAATGTTTTAAAGGTCAACTCTTGCTGGTTTGTTATAAAAATATATTTTGAAATTGTAAATTCCAAGGAGATACTTTTCATTGCAACCAGGGTTATCTCAATCAAAGACAATGCGTTTTGATTAGCTATAAATTAAAAACCGAGATTTATAAGACTGTTTTGGTTCGTTAAACTCTAACCATAGTATCCCTAGAGAGTATTGCTATTATTATCATGGCTAGAAGTATAATATTATTATATTTGATCGAAATCTGTATATTATTATTATAGCTGTCTTCATTGATTTTAAAAGTAAACCATTCTGTTTTTATTTGGCCTGATGAATTCACACCAATTAAAATCGTTTCTTATAGTCCATTAAAATAATAAAAAAACATTCCAACCAGGCAAACATTCCCTAATAAGGGGATGGCATTACCTATTATCTTTTATGATAATTACGAGTTGGGTCACGGACCCCAATTGATTCGTTTGAAGCATCACTAAAAGAAACCCATTTCACAGGGTAATAGTATGTTAGGTCAATTATTATTATTATTATTATTATTATTATTATATAGTATATTATATTACGCTACAGTATGCACTTTATGATTTTAATTTTAGTCCACCAATCCCTATATCCACAAGGCTAGATTAGAGATCTCTCTTGCATTATTACAGGTTAGGAACTTGATCCTAGCATGCAGATCGTCAGTCACATCTGAAATATTATTGGTCAGTTAACTATAATTAGATATAGATTGCTTAAATTAAATATTGAATATGTGAGAAAAACCATGAAATAATTATATATCTATCTATGGTAGTCAATTAATTAATTTGCTATCTTATTAAAGAGAGTTGATTAATATAATCCTAATAGATATTAGCTAATTAACTGCGAATAAACGCAATTGGCTACCTTAATTAGATATGTAGATCTGATTGGTGTGTATACATAACTATATAACTATAAGTTTAATTAAGGTATTGATTGAATATGTAATTAGTATCGGCCAATCATAACTACCACTCATTATAGTTAACCTTATTAGATCATATTTAAAATTCAATCAATATTAATAGTCAATTACTTTAAATTATACCCGATAATTATTCGTAAATTACTAATGCTGAATAACAAATAAATATATATCAGGGTTTATATAGTAGTTACATTAAAATTTTAAAATTAACTTACCAGTAGCAAGAGCGTTTCTATATCGGAGGTAGTCAAGATACGTCATCAGCTCCTGATCGCTATAGGGTGGGACATTGACGGACATGATTGGACATACTATAGATTAAAACAAAGGAGGAGTAGAGATTGGTTAAACAGGGTTATAATATATTGTAATAGAATAGATTAGAACAGTGTAGTTTGACATAGTTTAATACCCTGCGATACAATACATGACATTACAATACAGTACATGACATTACAATACAATACATGACATTACATTACAATATATAACATGACATTACAATAAAAAGCAATACAATACAATACAATACAATACAATACAATACAATGCTATACACTACATTTCATATATATATCATTAATCTCAGTGGTGGCAGCGACCAATCGTCTTATAGGTCTAGGATATTTCATCTGTGCTCTTATTGAGTCAGCAAAAGCTATGAGTTGAACCCCATTTTTCTGAATATATATAGAAAAAAAGAGAGGGAAGGAAAGGGTTAGTCACCAATGGAATGAAAGAATTAAGAATAGTAGAAATCAAGTAGCCAATTACTATTTATGATAAGCTTTAATGATGTTATACAATAAATTTTCTCATAATTGGTGTAATATTTATCAGATTTATAGAATTCTATACCTTACTGGAATCTAATAGTTGATAAGATAAAGGCAAAAGAGGGGCAATAATTGGCTGAGAGAGTTTTTTTGACAGCTATTGGCTAATGAATATTGATGCATCTATATATGGCAATAAGAGGAGAAGGATTTGAAATATAAAAATCAGGGTTGTATTGCATAGTTGGATAGATTGCAAAATAACAATTTAAAATGATTGGACTATAATAAGGAGAGTGTTATATTTAGAGGCCTAAATTAACAATACTGTCCCAGTTACTATATATAGTAAATTAAATTATATTTTATCCTATAGAAGAAAGAGATTAAAAATTGTACAGTTATAGGGAAATGATTTTCATTGCTTCTTGTTAATGACATTTCATTAATTTGCTTAATAATACTAATAAATCAATCACCACTAGCCACCAATAAGATACAGGTATATGATGGAAATACTTAACAGCAATGGCCCTACCCTAATTATAACTGAGGAATATGATTGATAAAGAATTGCATTATAACTATAATAGTGGAATTACTAGCCTACCACGTTGTAAGTACTTTTTTTGGCCAATCATAACTAAGTCCTAATTAACTTTCAATTAAGTGTTAATTTAATTCTAGTCGTATTATAATTAATTTTAAAGACAAAAATCGTGTTATTAGCTAACAAAAGGCTCAAAATGGCTTGTACTTAGTACTGTTAATGTGATTGATAAACTAATTTGTTGCATAATAATTATACTAGTAATATAACTTTATATAAAAGCACAAACCAGTATTGATTGGCTTATACCAAAACTAATTAGATCAATTAATATAGTATAGAATCACACAGCTAATAATACCCCAATTTCTAACCGGTTAGTTTAAGCCAATCATACATACTAAATTAAACGCTGGATCTAAGAATTTGAGAAAATGACGAGTTATTGATAGCTCACTGGCGTGCTTTAATGGGACATCATGTTCTGATTGGAAGGTTAAGGGTTAGGACTAATTGGGGCTAATGATAACTAATTGGTATATTATTAATTAATTTATTTATTAATTATTAATAATTTGCATTTATCAGATGTGTTAGTGCATAAGTGATAAAGACCTACACATTATGTATATGTATATATTAGGTATGTATTACTATATTAGATATATATTACTATACTAAGTATATATTACTATATATAGTATGCAATCATATATCATGTATATATTACTATATATGGTATGCAATCCTATATCATGTATATATTACTATATGTTTCCTTTTCTAGATATATCTTTATCTATATATAGCATATTAATAACGTCATATACTACATCCTTGTATATTTCTCTTTCTCTCTAATACTATAATACCATTACATATAAATGCATGTACTATGTATATAAACACATATTTTAAATCTATTGTATTATAACTTACCAATATGAAATTTAAGTTTATGCCCTTCCGTCGGTATCTGGTTTGGTCCTATGAGAATAAAAGGAATATTACTATATATGGTATGTAATAGGTTATATAGGGTATATAGGACGGATAATAGGATATATAATATTACTATATATGGTATGTAATAGGTTATATAGGGTATATAGGACAGATAATAGGATATATAATATTATTATATATGGTATATAATAGAGTATATAATATTACTAGATATTACTATATATAGTATCAGCCCTATAAGGTAAATCCATAATATAAATGTTGTAGGATATGAAATTGCCAAATATGAGTTATATAGTGGATGGTAATTGGATAGATAGTAGAGAGAGGGAGAGGAAGAAAGGATAAAGCAAGTTACTTACTAATAGGAGGTGGTCTGGGCAGATTACCATTATCTAAAGAAGAAAGAGGGTGAGGGAGAGGGTGAAAGAAACAGGGATAAATCATGGTTTAATGGTGTAATGCAATTGGACAGTAAAATGATTAAATATAATTACTCGTTATAACTAGATCCACCAATCAAACAATATAATTAAAAAGAAGAAATATATTATGGGATATTGACCTATAATGTATAGTCTAGGGTATGTAAATACTATAATTATAGATCTCTTTACCATATATAGTACATCATAATTAATTTCGATTAATTTAATTAAAGTACTTACATCTTACACCAGTGAGCGTGAAGAAACTATTATAGGCATCTATAGCCAATAGCACAGGTACACTGCAAATGTGATTAACTAGTGTCAATTAGAATTAATTTGGATTATTTGATATTGATTAGTATGAATGTTTATTACTAATACTAATTAATTTTAATCTGTGCTAATTAGTGTTAATCAGTTCCAATTAGTTTTAATTAATACTGATTAATACTATGTCTATCTCTACCTATAACTAAACACAACCACGTAATCAATATGATTCAACCACGAATAAGTAAAAATAGAATTTTAATCCTAGTAAATGTATTGCAATTGGTTACCCTTTTTACTATTAGTTTTGCTATATATATATGTATAGAGGAAAAAGAGATCATGTTTCTATAATATCTTTTTAAAATAAACCAATTGTTTTCTTTTTTTAGTTATATATAGTTTTAAATATGCTTTATATAATTATAAGTATACCATATATAGCTATACGTATACCATATATATCATTTAAACCACCTACACTTTATTACCCAATTTGGTGTATTTAATGATATCCCTATACCCTACATAGTACTACGTATACTCTATCTAATCATGTCATTAACTATCACCCAATCAATCCCTACCTAGTAATTTCCCTTAATTCTTTGCAAACTGCTCCTAACGTGTCATCAGCAGGGGGGATTCTATTCAGCTTCTTAAAATCAAAAGGTCCCTGTGGTCCAATCAAACTCAGTTAGAATTTTGAAATTTGAATTTTTCCAAGTAAACTCCATCCATATATGGTTGTAAATTTGATATTGGAATTAGAAAATAGAAAAATAAAATAGGATAATTAAGAAAATGCTGTTTAGTAGATCATTTTATTTTATTCGTAAATTACAGGAGGAAAGGGCTAGAATATTACCAAAGTTTAGGGGTTCCATGTGAATGTTGGAAAATTTGGTTTTAGGAATTGAATTTTTAAGATTATAAAATTGTGAATGTGGAAAAATAATTGGTGTTCAACACAGAATAATTACTATATATGGAACCTGTATAACTATATATGGTTAATGTATAAAAAGATAAACTGTTGGCTAAATAAAAATTATAAATAACTTACGGCAGCAAAGCTGGTTAACTCTAATAGGGTATTGGCTGGTCCAAATTTAATGCCATCCAGATCGTAGCTGTATTTTAAATTAATCTATAATTCCCCCAATGGTACGTTAGATAGGACTGCACGTGCCAATAAACATGTATACATATAATATAATAGTATATATGCATATATTATTACACTATAAAAATATTTATATCTGTATTTTAAACTAATTTATACACTGGTAATCTAAGGATTGATTATTATTAAATTCCAGCCCAATCACAGACACGAGTTTACCAAAATTAAAAACAACTTAAATTTTAAACTGTAAATACTTTGACATACAAAATATTACAACTATTCAATAACCTATAATGAAAAAGAACTAATATTAAAACTATAATCAACATAATATTAAAACAACATATATATATTAAATAAATCTTAAATTTTGAATTTTAAATTTTAAATATAATTTTTAATTTAAATATTAATATATATTTTATTTTTAAAATGCTAAGGAGAATTTTAATAGTAAGCTATAAAATAAAATTCTAATTTTAAAATACTTCTTTAACTGGGTAATAATATTACTTTCCTCAGCTAACTTAGGGCCATTTGTCATTTTAAATTCACGGAGAATAGAGGAGGCTACGACAGGAAGATCCAATCGTTTAGTGTTATACTTTGATTGCTCCACTTTTATTGGTTGGTTACAATATAGCAGGACATCCACTGTGATAAATGGAGGTATAATTGGATTAGATAGATAGGCAGATTAACCATATATAGAGATAGGTAGATAAACCTTATATACATAAGTAGATAGATAATAGCTATATACCTTGTGTATAATCTATACTATATATATTTAAACCTAACAGAAACGTAACAATCAAGATATTAAGATATTACCATATATGGCTAGATAAAATTGAACAAACGGAAAATTATAATACTTAAAATCTGAATGATAGGATTGGTATAAATTAATATAATAGTTTAATCAGTGCAATCCCGAATTAAAAAGTCGATTGAGACTCACAGGATAAAAGCAATAAGGGACTCCAAAGAATTAATATTATATTATTTAAAATCTGTTAAACCAGATATTTAATTGGATGTTATTTTAACTAGAAATTTGTATTGATTTTAACCGCTAGGTGATAAAGGAATGTGTATAATTAGATTGGTTGTATCTATAATGACATACAGCTGATAGAAAATTGGGGTATAAAGTATTAGCCAATCATTGAAAGGTTTGTATTGTACTTTACTGGCTAAAAGATATAGCCCATAAGTGATCAATGGTTAGAGTACTGGGTTATAATATAATACCCAATAGAATATGGAATTGAAAATTAAATAAATAATAACCCATAGAGAGACGGAGATAAGATAAATAATAAATGAAATGGGTATAAAGAGAATGAGAGTGGACCAATAATTAACAGACAATAATGATTGCAAATTATAAATCTATAATAAATGGACTGCCATATATAGAAACCTATAAAAATTGATTTATAGAAAGGTACGTAGGTATAATTACTTAATAGATGAATATATCTCTAAATAAATCAATAGAGAATTGTAAATTAATTAATTAATTAATTAGCCAATGTATAGCCATAAATAAAAATGCAATTAATGAACAAACCAATAAGTATAGCTAATTGAATAATTACCAAGTTTACCAATAAAATGAAATAAATCTACATTCCAAAGTACCCAATTGGGCATATACAATAAAATCGCTTCAACCAATCACCTACAGTTACGTAGATACATTATTATCCAATCAGAAGCATGACAGGACTGTACCGCGTGGTTCATAACTGCGCTCTTGCCCACTCCTGTATCACCTTGTATCATGATAGTGGGCCTATCAAAACACAGAAAATGGAAGGAGAATTAGTGATATGATTTGATGAAGTTTGTATAAATGATTTTAGACTTATTTTTCTGTAGATTTCTATTTATAGATAATGATTAATATTGATATAGTATAGAATACTATTATATTCTATTATATATATATACGTATACAACCAATCATATGACTTACATAAACATTTCCCTATTCTCTTTAAATCGTCTCAAAACCGATATCACATCAGTGGCTGGTTTTCGAACGAGAAGGGACCTTTCTCTAAGTAAGGATTGCTATAGGTGGGTTAAAATTTAATATTATAATATTATAATAGCGTAATGGTTTAGTAGTATAATAGTATAGTAGTATAGTATAGTAGAATTTTCGTACTATAATGGGACAGTATAATGGAGCTGGAATATTAATACTATGATAATCTAGTGGAAAATTTAAGATTGCACTAAAGGGGTTGTATTATTGAAAAATACTATGATGGTAACATTTTATACAAATAATTATATACCAATTATATCGCATTAATTAATTTAAACTAAATAATAAAGATTGCTCTATATTAGGTGTCATTAAAATAGCAGATAATTGATAATTGGTTGGTTGGTATTATATCCAATCAACTTTTAGTTAATGCCTTGTATATAAAAAGAGTAAAATTGGATTGGGTCTATAGATATAATAATATAAAAACCCCTATAGATTAAAATAAAAAATTACATAAATATAGAATTTAATATATATATTTATAACTCAATAGCTCACTACATATAAAATTTTAAATAAGAATTTAATATAATATTTTCTAAAGCTCTTATTGGGAGATAGCCATAACAGAGGCATATTAGAATTGAATTATATTATATTTGGTTAAGCCAATAGATAAATGTCAATCTTAAAATCAATAAAAAATAAATAAACAAATAAATATATGAGCATGTAATTCAACAAAAGAACTGTAATTTTAATTTAAGGCATCCATTGATGGATTTATAAATCTATAAATAGACACATACCTGAGGATCCATTTTAGACTCCCACATTGGTCCACTGATGGTTTTGGAATAATCCGAAAACTTAAACCATTTGCCTACATCTAATCCCGTATGATCTGTCTATGTTTCATTGGTTAGATATCATTAATATTAAGGGACAGTATAGGTGGAAGGATTTATATTAAAAAGGTTTTATAGTATAGATGTACCAATAGAGTGTAGATTTTAGTTTATATTAATTGTATTATAATGTTTGTACTAGATTGGATTGGATTGGAGTGGATGGTCCGATACTGTATTATATTATATTATATAGTATGGTATAGTATAGTATAGTATAGTATAGTATATAGTATAGTATAGTATAGTATAGTATA
>NAOQ01000269.1:20870-44285 GCA_002751075.1 Ichthyophonus hoferi
ATAGTAATGTATATATATATATATATATATATATATATATTTATAAATAGCTTCACGAGCGTATTAATATTCACTGTCGGCATTATATGCGTATGCGAAACCAGGGCGTTGCATGTGGGGTTGCCCGCGGATGCCAGGGGCACGTATGCCGAGGGTTATATATTATGGTGTTGTTAAAAAATAATAATAAATGCAAAACTTTGTGTGTTACAAATGGATTCGTATTTTTCTCGTATCGGTATTATACGCGTATGCGCAACCGGGAGTACTTTATTAGTTGTGTCCGTTCCCTTTTATTTTCCGCCCTTTGTTTATCGCAGGTGTTAACTTGAACGGTGTTCATTATGTAAATGAGGCTGATCTTTATTGGTTAATGGAATTTACAGAAGATCATTAAAACCCACTAGAATTGTCTGATCTTATCTCGATAATCTAATATTATTGTGTCTTCATTTGTATGACTCTCAAGCTAATTTCTGCATTAATATAAGTGCTCACATACTATATATCGGCAAATCAATTTATTTAATATTTCCGCATGAGAAAATGTTATTAGCGTACAGCACATAAATCGTGACTTACTCTTAGTGGATAGAAGCAATAGCAAAATAATAAGACTCTATCCAATACAAAATACCCAGTGCTTTTCGTTCAACAATCCATCTACACTTTATCTGGCCCAAAACATTTGGTGCAAGAAACTATGTAAGCCATTGCCAAACTATACCTCACATGTTCGATTACTGGATGCAAATTGAACACTTTCAAATTCATAAAGCGTAACTAAAACGCCCATAATGAAGCTTCAAAGTATTTGTATTATCACGTTTATTACTAAAAAATGGTTTTCTTTACGTCTTAGCATATATGGTACTTACAATTTTTATTTCTTTTATTATTCTTTTATTTTCTTCTCGTCATTTATTTTATTGCATTATCTTATGTTTATTGGAAATATTTATGTTCTCTTTTGACGTTTAGCATATTTTTTTTTAAAAAAAAAATCAAGAAGTATAGCTTAAGAATTATTTTGTCATGCACTAATTAGATGTGAATATCTTGATTATTGGACATTTCAAATCGTTTGATGAGTATTAGACTCATCAAACGATTTGAAATGTCTAGTCCTATCCCAAGTGCAATGATTTATTAGTTTTCAAATATATTTACACAATTTTAAATTAGCCAATTAACACTAATTAACTTTTCGATCTCCTAGTTTAAAAGACTGAGAGGTGCGGTGCGTACTGTTATAACCCGGTTGCAAGTCCTCATCTGGACTGAGGAACATCAGCACGCAACTTCAGAGAACTACTGCTGTTGATACTGAAGCTTAGGAATGACTCACGGCAGCGTGACACTCTTTTTGTCATCGCACGGGGGGTTTACCCAGAAATGTACTGTGATGTTGACGAAATGGACATAGATGTCCAAGTATAGACAACTTTATACTGTAAAAACTGCGAATATGGTATGGCACAAGCTTTGCCTTGCTAAAGTTTTGGTAAATAATTTTTAATTAATTTATGCTGTGATGATATTTCTTGGTGGAAAAATATTGGTGTTATTATTACTTTTGGTGCAACTTGGGAGTATATACTGATCAAGGATAAATTAATAATCATACTCATATATGTACTTTACGGTTCACAATAAAAACCATAAATAAAATGTATAGCAATCTGTGGTAGTGATCTTGTAACAAAATGTATAAATTCAAATTTTGCAATTGCATTATCAAATGTAAAGCCTTGCTTGCGTAGAATCGTTTTACACAATTGGTGAGATCTGTGGAAGCAACTGGGACATCCATGCACATATAGTTACAATATATATAAATAGATACATCTGCATAATATTTTACGATTCACTAATACATCTTTGTCATTATTCATTTGTATTCTTTCTGCTAGTTATTCTGACCCCAACTTCATTGTAATTTTTATATTTTTAGCCGCACCAAACCTAGATACCTGTTTGTTGGTGATTACCCAGCTATGCAAAATTGTTGAATTGGTATGTGGCTCCCAAGAGCGAAGCTTTAGCCCTAAATTGTATTAATAAAGATGCCCTGTTTGTCTGTATTCCGATTATTTGTCCTTTACTCGATCATACTATTTTTTTATAAAGTCATTGTTCAGATTTTTGAATGTCTGGAATTCCATATTATGTTAAAATACGTTGATACAGAATTAATTTGGCCCCATTAGGACCAATCTTGAATCCAAGCCAGACCCATTATGTTAATCACCTGTGAACTTAACGCTAGTCCTAAAACCCCATCAACCCTCCTTTTCAGTCGTGCCGCAAAGTGATACTTTTAAAAAAATTCTGTTTCGTTTTTATTCTAACCTCCATCTTTCATAATAAGGGATATTTGATGGGTGCAATTAATCGGCAACTAATAGTAATCGTAGAGAACACAAGAGAAAGAAGATAAGGTTCTAAAGAGAGTTTTTGAAGAAAATCAAAGGAAATGAACTCCACCAATTAAAGTTACAGATAAAACAGAAGCAATCAAAAGATCAATTCACTGCGGGTCGCCAAAGCAAAACTGTGATGCCATGGTAGATCTATATGCTACTCAAATATGTGACCTGTTAAGAGGTTTGCCATCTTCAATCTGCACTCAATGGTTGATTGGTTTGATATGTTATTTATTAGTGTGAATAAGCTCTAAAGTGGGTAGATGCGCCTGACTATCTTTAATGAGAGTGCTATATGTTGCTAGTTCGGTCTGCCAGTGTAGTCTGTTAGTATCATTTCTACCTTCATCATTGAGTATCATTTTATACAACATCTTGCTAAGTGGAGTCTAGTAAGATGATAAATGTTGTGGACCTTTCGGAACCCCTCTTGTCCAATTGTCGATATTCATTAGGAGTGCGAGCACTTGGTTATCATCCCTATTGACTCAGAGTTTAATTAGTAAGCGTTAGACGATTGGTGTGTATAAGTTTATGCGAATGGGTCCCGAAGATGAGCATGAAGGTCAGGATCGAAATATACAGGGTAGAAGCGTGGCATTTACTCTGGCAATTATTTAATCAGTGATCAGCACAATTAACGTAGATACTTACAAGTTCGGCATTAGGAAGTGTGTGTAAAAAATACTTATAAATAAAAGATAAGGCAGAACTAAAAAAAGCCTATTTAAGCCGACATTAAAAGAATGGATTATACAACATGTGGATGTTTTTCAGTCAGAGATAAAAGTTAAATATCTTCTTATCTGGTACGATAAAGGCAGGCAAATCTGAAAAAAAAATTACCTGTAAAGATAATATTTAAAATAAATCATGTCGCATCGTCGTCTTGATTTTCTAATAATCAACCAGAGCGACGACCCAATTCAAAACATGCATTCAAAACATGCATACCTGGTCGTTTATATCTGTAAGTTGATTCGAATCATTAAAACATGCGGGTTATCATATTGCAGCAAACCTGGATTACAAGTCATGCATATTGTTTATAGCACATGAAATCAGGCTAGGCGTAGGAATAAATGATATGTCAGACCTCAATATAATTTGTACTAAATTAAAATAGCCTTATCGTATTAAATTTCATTTTTCATACACATTTTTCTTTGTTTGCAGTCTGTATTATAATTGTAATCAGCTATGAAATCAACTACTTGGTAGTTGTTTACGTATATGCGCTATCCCACCTATATAAAGGTCTCCTGGATTGGCTGCTATCTTTGTTTCCGTAATATTATTGAAGTAGTATCAGCCTATATGAAGTATTGGTATACTCTGGATATATAAGTACCACGAGCCAGTCAATTTAGCATTTCACTGCTCCGATAAGTTTATTGAACGTCTGGCATCTTGGGTTTTGTTATAACTAATATTACCCTTTATTTCATGTATGTCACTTGCTTATGTTTAGATAGGCTAAGAAAAGATAGTTTATTGCGTTGTATTATGGGAGTTGTGGAAAAACACCGCGTTTACACTTAATTACCGCAATTAAGAAGAACGAAAAAGGTGGGTTTGTTTGTGACTTGCTACGTTTTGGCTCGTTTTTTTTTGTTGTTGAGTAATTTGATAAGGCCATAGCGTCCTTTCCCAACCAACCCATGTGGTTTGCGAATTGGGAAAAGTTTCGCACCGGCGACAACTATAATAAATATAATTGTGTGTATAGAGGCCTAAACTGTAGATTAAGACTGGTTCTTAATTTTATTATAGGGTAACAGCTGTATACACTTGCACAAAACTATTGTATATTGGAAGCCTCAACATATATGGCTACTTTTATTTTTCATAACTATTTAGTGGCGAAAGTCTTCCAAGTAAAATTTAAGTGCGCTTGCTATTGAAAACTTATCTTAAGCATGCCTGATTTTTTTTAGTCATTTGCAGTCTGTCCCTTCTACGAGGATATATTTGAGACAGGTTCTCCATAATATATGCTCTACTCATTATTATCTTTGTTTTCACAGTATTCCCGTTTGCTTGCATAGTTTTATAACATTTCTTAGTACAATTGGCCCTATTTTTTGCTCTTGCAACACGTGACTCACTGGACTAAGTTAACCGTGAGCACTACTTTTTCTGCAAATAATATGGGCTGATAGATAGAGTCTAAAAGTTGGGAATTCGTTTACAAGATATTTAGAACTAGTAGGGAATTGGGACAGCCATATAAGTCAAACAAATATATCCAACATGGTGTGGTTTAATTTGCAGGTACACAAGGTCTATAGCAACATGTCTTGTACCACACAATCAACCTTAACTACAATATCTTTGCCTGGATGTCAGACCGAGGTTTATGCACTCCCTGATGAACTAGATGCTACCTGGACTGGCCTGCCACCCGATGAGGTTGTTGGATGTCTTGTTCTCTAGTTGTATGGTTCTTATTTTGTAGGTTACTTTACTTCAAAAGAGAAGAAATACACAGATAGTTCTGATTGTTTAATCAATTCTTGCCCGAATTTGCTTATATTGGAGAAGAAGAAAATGCCAATACGAATGAGACATTATAGTTGGGCTTTTTTTAATTTAGAGAAACTTGTCTGTGCAGTATCAATGTTTATAACATTGAATTATTGACCTACTATATTGTGAGAGCGAGAACGCTTTTGCAGGTGAGTGGCAGCGGAAAATGCATAAGTACAATGTATACTAGTATAGCCCGCTATTAGACCAGAGCTATGGATTAACAAACATGTTTTACAGACATACAATAGTGGTGGCCACAAGAGACACAAAGGACGAACGATGGGGTCTCCAGAAGTCGTACGCAAACGAAGAAACTCAATCGCTGTCTTGCTTAATGCCCACCGCACGTGCGCTGTGGGGAGCAATACATGTACCATGGGAACATGGGACGATGTGCTGCACATGAAAAAACAAAATGGGGGAGTTAGGACCGCTAGTTTGGGGAAGGTTAGCTATGCTTTATTTCTTTTCCCCTCTGGTAATATACCTATGTTTGGAGGTTCTTTTCAACAATCTTGATTTTGTTTTTTTTTAGTTTGTTTCTAGATTATAGTCTAGGCGTGGTTACTGTTTTATTGTGTCTTATGGTTGGTTGGTGGATCCAGCCTACCATGCCATTATATCTCCTAATTATATTTTAGTTGGATAATTGGACAGCTCAAAGCATTACTAGTATTAGAGACTCGTTTTGTAGAATAAATTTAATCTTAAAATTTGTTTTTGATGTAGAATCAAAAGGGAGAGAGAAATATCATAAAGCTCTATTTATGAGCTTTCTATCCCGATATAAAATAATTCTTATTCAACCTTATTAGCATGAATAGTAAATACTAACAGGATCATTCTCTGAGATGCAGAATAGCCGAGGTAAGAGACGACTAGACTATTGCAGCAACATTATCATCCCAGATTGCTGTTGTAATCGTGGCACCCAAAATAGCGTGGAGGAGGAGCTGAGTGCTATACAGGCACACAGAGACCTTGTCTCTCTTCCGGCCACCTACAGGGTGTGTTAGTTTTTCCTTTTATAGACTGCTAGCACTGTCTTGGTTTGGTTATGGTGGCTAGTTCTTCTCTTTTGCTTCTTATACTTGATAGTCTGCCATATCCTTTAATGCAACTATCCTTTCTTATTTTGCTAATATATGCCTACATTGATTTTTCACTTTAATATTATCTGATACTTGGAACTCATTATTTTCAATTTGTTGTTTGCAGGCACCCGGACCTGATGTTGTGATTATGATTCAAGGAGGAAGACACCCCAAACACACAGCCTTACCTAGTCCTCCACTCTTAGTTAGTCGTACTCAGGCCCCTCTTAATCATAAGTTGAGGAAACCATGTGCCGTCCTGGTATGCAACACTAAACGGTCCTACGATACTGTACACCAAAAAGTATGATATGCCTCTTCTATGATAATATTATTCTGCCAAGTCTATCAGCATTTTCCTTTCTGTATAGTAAATAGTTCATAGTGTTTTATTCCTTCAAGATTGTAATATCAACTAACCAACCTACTCTGTTTCCAATATAGGACACAGCGAACTACTCCAAGGCCACCCCGATTAAACTGGGGCGAGGGCCGTCTGCCTTTGCATCGCTTACATCATCTGGGAGATCCTAGATTATGGCCAAACTGACATTTCATATGCAAACGCAATCCTATGTTGGATGTGAGGTTTTCTGCATATAGATCCATTAGTATATGAACTTTAGTAATCTTGAAAGTGACGATATAAAAATATAAAAATGCAAATAAAAATGAAATAATATAGAGTTTCAGAGTGGTTATGTTATCGGCTAGTAGACTTTGTAAAATAGGAAAGGCAAAAATACCAATATTTATCAGTAGGACGATAAGCGAATAAAAATAAGGGTTGTGTAGGATGAGATTTACAGTTAAAACATGTTTTATGGGACTGTACTACCTCTCATCTTCAATATTAAGTTTGGCCAATCCAATGCATAGTTGATTTAGTGGAATACTTTAAAATTATACCTAAGATCGATCAATATGATTAAAAGCCTATGCTCTCAGCACCTTAGCCGTAAAATCCCACGTGAGCATACCTTAGTCCGTAAACCTGGTTGATATGAATTGAGGTGCTTGTAAATCTTATCGAGTCTTGATTTAAAATAAATATATAGATTACGTTAAGTTCGCTAATTATAATTTTGGGTAATATGGCTCAGGGCTACAATTAAAGATAACTCAGTTACTAAAATGAAAATTTTCTGCGTAAGATAATACGATATTTCCGGGTAGGAAATACAATTTCGTCAATCAAGCCATGTTAAGACCTTTTTTAGATGTAGAATATAATAAAGAAAATTGTAGATGTAAAATACTCTCGTCAGTTCAATGTGTCATCTTATTGGCCAATAAAGTATTGCTATGCTATTTCCGGGAGATATTTTTTAACCAATAGAATATTGTATACGATGCGCAATTATGCAATATTATTCATGAGCAAGATTAAGTTTTATTTAGCCAATAGAGAAAGATTGCGTGCCAATTAACCGAACTACTGGTCATACGCTCTTTTTATAAAAGTGATATACCTTTATTATTGGCGTAAACTCAACCATTGGCAATATAAATACAAAGATCAGATTTTGCCATATATAAGGGAAAATGCAAAACAATACCATCGGTATGGTGTCTTCTTTGGCAAACCTACTATATTTTAAAAAATTAACTCTAAATTTTTTTTTTAAGTGAAGATAGCCATTGTTCAGATATTTATCCTCTCATGCGATTTACATCATTAGTTATTGCTTAGTACTATGCCGCTTTACATACCAGCGTTCTTAAATATAGCAAGCACTCTTGTGTTATAATATTGTTCTTGTAGACCAGGCAGTTATGTGAAGAAATATTAGTATATTTATTGTGTTGGCTATCATCTATTTATATAACAGTCTTTGAGTAGCAATTACACCTTTATATGTTCAATTAGTTTAGCATGATTTTTATAGCGACATGAATTGATGCCATAATAAAGGAATTGAAACGTGCTAATATCCTGAAAAAATAGATAACTCCAAACACAAAAATCAATGAAAAACTATAAAACCGTTTACACGCTAGTCTTGCTATTTTTCCATTAAGTCTACTCCATGATATGACACCTAATAATTAGTATCATATTGTTTATTCAAAAAGACTGCTCAGTGAAAACCATTTTTAGGACTTGCATTGTAGTAGAAATTACACAAATTCTCCAGCTATCTAATTAAAAAACAGATTCAAATGGGGGTTTTAAGAAAACCACGAAGTGCTACATAAATTCAAACGGGGTGTACTATTTCTGTGCTCTCCGTTGCATTAAAGTGTAAGTCGGATCGGACCATTATAGATGCATAAAAGAATACGGTGCTTTTCAATAACTGCATATCAATATTCATTGGATTTATATACTGCAAGAACTTTGCTATTAAACTAGCCAGATTCATAGTCAAATATACTATAATGTATTATTAAATTTTTTTTCTAAATGCAGTTACACAATGCTAAGAAAGCTAAAAAGTTAATATAAATTATCAATTCAACAATATCATGCGCAGTATGTTTGTACATATCAGATGCTCCGATCCTAAGCAAGGAGTTAAAATGATTGTTTACTACCATCAAGTCCTGAAAAGGATACAGAAAAAAAGAAAATAAAGACTCGGAATTTCAAGATTGCTCCCTCAAATTGTTTTATAAATGGCTTACAATAACGTGAGAGTAAGGAAGAAGATCATAGGTGTTCGCCACGGGAGGCAAAGAAGTTGCAGTAGAAGGAGACAAAAAATTAAAATTGATATATCATAAGGCTGGAAGACAAACAATGATATCAACTAACGACTATCCTGCCTTAGTAGGATATACGCTAGGCTAGATAAGCTCTGGCATCATCCTATCTTATTGTTCACTTGCACATCATAAATCCTCATGAAGAATGCTTTAAGCGACTGCCTATAAGGCTGGACCTATCCTCACATTTCGTCATCATCATCGTAAGTTTCTGGGGGGAAATCTCCGACCATCACAGATGCTGGAACCACAAATCCTCCATATTTAGTCGCACATTGAAAGTAGCGCTTACCCTCAACGCTGTGTAAAATTTATTATATAATTAATTAATTAGAAAATGTTATTGACCTCCGGGAAATTAAAGCAATCAATAAAATACCTCCAGCTCATAGTTTTGCAGATTACTTAATGTAAACCAAAGGTGTATGAACGACCAGAAACACTACTAAGCACTCAGCAATAAACAGATCAAGGGTTTCAATGATAAAACAATGGTCTTCTCATAAAGCATTAAGGAAGGCTAGCATTTGTGAACTAGATAGGAGAAGTTGGATGTGTGATAATAAAGTATGCCTGTGCGAAGAGAAATTCAATTTATGTAGCTGAAGGATGAAAGTAGTCATATCAAAGCATATGGAACATATGGGAGATCCAGCTTAACTGTTAAGACTCAATACCCTCGAGTGATAACTAAGAGGAATATATGAATAGTAGCGTATGTTTGTAATTGTGGTCTTAGTACTGTACTACATTATTTGGCAAGACAAGATATATATATTCACTAATCTATAGAGTAATTGCATGCTTAGTAGGCCAATATCTCATTATACACTTACTTATGTAAGCAGGCACAACTAAGCAGTAAATGAGTAGGTAATAGAAATAATATATAAATCCGCATATATACGTGTATTTGTATGTGAATGAACAGGTATGTGGAAGTATATGTTGGTAGAGTGGAGAAGGAGCTTCTACCTTCCGTCATTTTTGCCGACAGGTTCATCGTACTCCACGCCAATCCACCAACCTGGTTTGAAATGAGGTTGACCTGAGAGGCCATCCCACGTCCAAATCCGCTTAGTTATACGTTTATTGACATTGCATATTCAGCATACGCTGCATACCTGGGTATATATAGATGCATACAAACACATGGGCAAACATATATTTAATATGAAGTTCATCCTCACCATCTTGCAACTTATCCTCATATACCTTTTTACCATCTACAGATATAGATCCCTTCAGTTATTTCCATTTATCTATCTTAAGCCACACATACCCACAAAGCGCACAGTCCCCAGTCTAGGTGGCAGACCCAGGACAGTTACTAGGCAACGCTGACCCACATTCATCTGTGGTACTTGTTCCTCACTGGTTGCACTGGCTGAGGCACCGGCCTCTTCTTCGCCGAAACGTCCCAGTTTCATTCGCCTCTTAAAGTCTCGCACCGTGTCTGATTGGTAGAACGACCAAGTGGAAAAGGTTAGATTGGATGAGATAGTGAGGTAAAATTTTCATAATGTAAGTCAGACAAGTCTCTAATAATAAAATAGTATGATATTATTAAGTAGAATTGTGCAAAAGTATAATGGTTTAATAGTTTAATAGTATAATTGTGTGATAAACGGGTGGTACGATTATAAATTAATATGGGCATATAATGAGATGGCAGTATGATAATAAAATTGTAGGAAAATATAACAGAATTATAATATAAAAATATAATAAATAGTGGGTGAGGATAATAGAATCATAGTGCAATGTTAAGATATCATAACAGTATTTAGAAGGGATGAGAAAAATAAACAAAAATAAATACATGCGGACGTTAATACAATAAATCTACGTGTAACAATCAATAATACATTCCCCTGGCATATCATTTTCATGTTAAAAACTGCCAAGGGATTATGTTAGGTGCGTGCATAACGGAAAATGAAAAAGGGATTTGCCTGTGCGCTTGTCATATTCTGCATCTGTTAATTCAAACTTGGGTACACCACTTTCTTCCTCTGCAGTCCGTGGAGGCGGGCCTGTGGTAGTCACCTAATAAAAACATAGTTAGTTGTAGTTGCGTGGTTAAACCCTATAGCATTTCGCCTTTAGATTTAAAATCCACTTATGAAACTATGCCTGTATCGCCACAAGAAACAACTATATAATTATTCATAGTAAATTCAAAAATCTCTCATATGTTCTTTGATACGCCCACAAAATAATAAAACATAAAAATGAAATAGCCATCTTGGTATTATAAATTTCCTATATCAACTGACTCCGTGTTATAAAGAGCCGTAGGCCACCATGTCATAGATCAGAGAGTAATCGTTAACTGTTAACCGAAATGAAAATAACACGCATGGTTATTCCCCACCCACATCCATCCCGTTAATACTAACACTACTAACCAGCTTCGTGTCACCAGATATCAGTCAACTTAACCAAACTCCTAAATCAAAACCTATGTAAGACCACTTCCTCTTTCCTTTAAATGAATAAACATTCACCTACTATTCCTACTATTACCAAAACCAGTTAAGAAGATAATTCCATCCACCATATATCCAACTCATGATTTTTATCCACTTACCTTCAAGGTCATACCATCAGCCACTGGGTAGTCTTTAAGATAATAGCTATCATTATTCACCTTGGCCACTACATTCTCTGCTACATCTAAGAGATCTAGTACCTGATGCTCCCCCAAGATTCCGCTAACCAGCTCCAGTTTCTCCTGGGCGCCAGGCAAAGTAAGGGGGTAGTTGTGCATTCAATATAAGCCATACAACAGACAATGGGTTGAAGAGGGAATAATATGGGAAATAGACTGAATACTGTACAAAATAATGGTCTGTCTGAGTTGCTTATGATCACAGTAATTGGTGTAGTTAAAATACGTTCGTTGTGTACATTATTAGAGTGTAATCTTCGTTGATCCTTAGAACCAAAGTGTTATAATAGAAAGGATGCATTATCATTATAATCTAATTTATCAATCTACCATCATTTCTACTCTAAATAAACCTTTTTAATTTGCTTCTGTATTGCGCCTGACCAAGACCTAATATCCTCACAGTATATATGACAAGGATTCAATAGAGGATAGTACGGCGGAGAAAAGTATTGATCCTATAGAAAACCTTAAGAAGTATGGCTCCAAACAGTAAACACTGACCATAATAAGGCGTATAGCCCTTGAAAATGAAATAGCAAGGGGAGGGTAAGGTGACAAAAATATAAATATAATATATTAATTATGTCGACACAGCCCTGTACATTATTTATGATATCTATATATTTTAAAACGTCTCTATTTATATCAACGATATAAACCTTAGTTACTATACAGATTGAATCGCTTATAACATCCAACACCCTGAGGCTTACACCAAAACAGGCCTGCTATTGTTCAACAATTACTATATCCCTATTGTAATCACAAAACACCATTTCAGTCACTTAAACGACATGCATAAAAAGTAAATTAATACGGTACATAGAGAACACACTGAGACATATTTTACATACTAGATGCTAAACAGGTCAAGAGGTTTTATTCATAAATTCATGGAGGGGAAGTAAGCGGTTGACTAAAAACTACTTAATAGTTGCTAGTTATACTCCCACTTCATAAAGGAGCATATATATACTCAAGCATGCAGATCTATGTTTCGGCAAAACATCAGAAACGTTCAAGCCTACCTGTACATACACATTTATGCCCACACTTACATACCAAATAAATTATTTATATATATATATAACTATATATATACTCACGTACACACCCATATATATATATATACGTATGTATATACAAACACACTTTCAATTGCTTCACTGTAAGTGTAGTCTCATATCGTCTCTCTGCCAACACTTTAGTAAGTGGACAAGATACTCGCAGTAACACTACTTCTACCACCATACTTAATGACTGTTTATATGTATTAATTAATATTAATCCGGGAAATATAGCGTATTTGCGTACAGATATTATTTGTTTATTTACATATTATTATACATTTGATGCTATTTATATATATATACATATATAATCTATACATATCGCGAAAGCCCTCGTGACGTCATAATTCAGTGATATAAATAATTAATTAATAACCAGCAATTACAATTTTTAGTATATAAACCCCCGCGACTAAGCCCAAAAATACATAAACCCCCCTAATTTACCTTGTACCTATGGTAAATGCGGACAGTCCTTACATAAGATATTGATTGCACATGCACTATTACAGTTGGTATTGCTTGCTTTAAGCTGCGGTTTTGTTTATTGTTTGCTGTATTAACGTCAAAATGATCATTCCGGTGCGTTGTTTCACCTGTGGCAAGGTTATTGGAAACAAGTGGGATAAATTTATGACACTTCTAGGAACGGAATACACTGAAGCGTAGGTGTTTTTATGAATTGCTTTGGCTGGAATCTGCTTCTATCTGTTACAAATTATTATTATAATTCTTGCCGTTTTTAGTTGTTTTTTTGTCTATAATTTTATAAGAAATCTGTCTGAGATAGCAGATTTTTGGATTATGTGTGAGGAAAGTTCATTCGTACTATAACGTTATTCCTTTTGAAGATATGAATATCTTGTTATTATTCTTATGATTATTATTTACTCTGCTAGGCTGTGGCAAAGTTGAGAGAGAAAAAGAGAAATCTCAAGAATATATATTATTTGAAAACAAAGTTATAAGCATGACCTGCTTTTCTTTTATATTCAACTGACATCTCTTAGCGTTCTGTCGCTGGTACGTTAATATTCTTGTATGACACTCCATTAAAGCACAGGTATAGCCTTTGCAATACCTCTGTTAGGGTTGAGTCACTCTAGATTGTTATCTTTATGAAACTTCTATTTGTTTTTTTCCTAAACTTTTATCATTGTGTCCAGTGATGCTTTGGATGCGCTGATGCTAAACCGCTACTGCTGCCGAAGAATGCTTCTTACTCATGTGGACCTCATTGAGAAGCTTTTGGGCTATAACAGTATGTTATCCTATTATTATTATACACCAGAGATGATTGTCTTGGAAATTATTATATTACTCTTCCAGCTACACCTTAATTTATATTACATTGCACACTCACTAAGGCCTATCTCAATACATTACTACTATATATTTAGATAAGCTTACATATTGCAAAGATAGTGAGTGTTCTTCAAAGATTACATTTTATGCTAAAAGAGGCAGCCCATCTTTAATTGTCTAGCTGTTGAACATATAATATATAGAGTTGTATAAATTAAAATATATACCTTCACATAATCATATATACTACGCACATACATACCCTCACCCTACCTACCTATCATAAACTTTGAATGTAATTACCTGTCTCCGTTGGCCAAACTAAGTTTATATTCAGTTATCATAATACATTATTTTTTCTAAATAATAACCTTGAATATTATTATTATTATTATTATTTACTTTGGCCTCCCCCAATACCTGGCATATTGCCCCAATCTAACAAATCAATTTCAATAACTGTTTCCCATCAATTATATTTAGCTAAAGTAATAGGCACAGACCTGTATTTACTTTTTTTGTCGATGTCTTCAAGCATTAATTTTTTTGTAACTGGCTTTAGATATTCAATAATGTGATTTATATTGTTGTTTTTTCAATAGTACCTCTTGGACGTATTTGTATTCTCACTGGTTCTATCTGTAATTTCTTTGACGGACATGTGCAATATATTTTCTAATATTAATTCGGTTCTTCTTAACTTATACATACGTATAAATCCTCTTATCTACCATCCTTTCTAACATGTTTTTTTCTTTTTGTATTTGAAAACCATACCTGTTTTCTTGTGTATGGGTGGGTTTGTTTATATGCATGTTTTTATGAAGCTCTTACTTATTCTTTATCATATTCCTTTAATATCAACTTCTACATAATATATCCTGTCCATGTATCTTCACGTTCCAACACCATTTTGCACTATATTATGCTCTTTCCATAATGTTGAAACAATCTGATATATGTAGTTGTTTTATATTCCTTCTTATAATTAAATGTAACAGGTTTCACCTATTAACTAAACAATATTATTACTGGGTTCATTCCATCGATCCAGCTTTTAAGCACGTAAATTGACCCTATATTTCAATCCTAGTGCTAATACAATCATATATTTCTCAAACTTAAGGTGAAATAGAAAAGATGGCATGTTTTGCTTCCTAGGGCTGTACTAGTGAATATTATATTCACCTTAAATATAAATAATTAATATCCTATGTACTAATTTTTTTTGGTTTTCCAGCACTTGAACGTAAGGAGAGCACTGCTTAAACAGACCTCATACACGTGAGACTTGCCGAGCATCCGACTTGAACTGAACATGGGAAAAGAAATAGTGATGAAGCATCTTCCGGAACCAGACACTTAGGTGGTTGATACATTGAAGGTGTAGGCGAGCTGTTATGTTATAGAGACCATCTGCCATGTATAAGTGTACTCTAAGTGCTGGTTAACTCTTGAAAACATCCTTGTAGTGGATTCGACAGACATACGTAATATTTTATTTTTCTTGTTTGCAGTGTGCAGCTATGGGACAGTAGCAGGTATATTGTTACCGGCCTCCCTCATATTTTAGACAGTAAGGTGTCAATACGCTAGTCAACTAAAGCGTTATAGACGAGAGGTTTGTAATACAAGCATAATCTGACCTTAAAATGTTTTGTTGCTTTATTGACCATGAACTTTCTGGATTCAATCACAGTAGCAAGGTGACTACATGCTATATATTATATATTTGGAAAAGGTTTCTGTGTTTAAATTAGCACTGGCGCTAATTATTTGTATTTGTTCCGAAGATGTGTATTAAACTCCTGTGTTAGTCTATGATAGCATAATATGTATATGTGCTACTAACATTATGCTATGCTGATGGAAATGGTCTTTTTCATGCTGCATAGGAACATATTCAGTATGGGGAAGATTGTTATTTTTCTGTGCTAATACTTTGACTCAAATGTTTGTCTATCCGGCCTGGCTCACTTAGTCTTAGTTAGTTCTAGAGAAATATTTGTAAGTGAATATAGCTTTATGCAGGCGGCTATAGACGGTGGTATATGTGGGTTGTAATGCCAAATCCAAATAATTGGTCGAGAATGGGCATTATATGGATCAGTCTTGGTGAAAGACCAGATTTGACCGTAAAGCTACTCGAGTGGTTGCCCTAATTGGGTCTAATTGACGCTTAGTATCAATTGGATAAGTTAATGGCCAGGCATCCATACTATGTATAAGTATAAGCTGAACAAATCGTGCATGAGATATACACAGGATACAATCTTGTTAGCATTAAATGTAAATGAGTTGGGCTCTAAAACCCAACTATAAGATATATGTAGGTTGTCTGACATTTTTCACAAAAATGAATATGGGTGGTTATGTCAGAAATTTTAATAGTTCCCTCCCTTAATATTGGTAGTCGACCATCAATATTGCATTATAACTTACTATCTCATAATATATAGACATAGAACAGGGAAACGAAGTATAATTATTTTTTAATCGCAACATTCATATTTCTATACGGTAGTGGAGGTAGCAATTAATAATCAAATATTTTATTTATGAATTATGCGAATAATTTATTATATATTTTTGCAAAATAAATTAACACGAGTTACACCAATTAGAATCATGAATAATGATACAATTAGATACGAATCATACTAAGGTATTATGGTTTAATATTCTAGTATATCGTTCATCAAATACACTCCCACATTGGGTATGGAGATTAAATCAATTGTATTTTTACAAAATATAATAAGCTGTGGTAGTATTAGCGACTTGCCCACAGTTTTCGGAATCTTGATAGGCAGCCCTCTGACTTATGAATGAGCGATAATCTGGACACTGATTATCGTATGTAAGCGCAAACGGTGAACTAGACATGCAATAGCAATGTGATTATTATATGCATATAATTAAACGCAAAGTTTTGTGTTACGAGTGCTTTCATATTTTTGCTACTGTTACCGCGTATGTGTAAGCGTGTTGGGGCCTTTATTGATTATTTCCGCTGCTCTGTACATTTTTCCGATCTTTATCGTGCATCATGTTAACTGCGGTTAACACTTGCCTAGTTGTATTCATTCTTGTAACTGGGATTGATTGTAAAGATTGCTATTGGCTAATACAACTCATGATAGGTCACAGAGACCCGCTAGAATTGTCTAATTTTACCGCGATACTTCAGTAATATTGTGTCCTTATTTATATGATTAATTAATTAATTTTCTCATTGAAGCAAGTGTTCACATACCGCATTGACAAATTGATTTACTTGTTAGAGTACGGTATTAAGACCACAAGCAAGGTAATGAGGAACTGCACCTAAACAAACTAATGAGATGGCCGTATGCTATAAATAGGAAAGTCAAGAATCTTAGAAGGATGTTTTAACTATTTTGTATTTGTACTATTATACTGGTTATAAATCAGTACATTCATATGCCGAATAGATTAGGCCAATAGTTGAATTGTATGTGCATAATTCATGGTGGCGAAATCGCAAGATTTATGGTTTAATAAACAAAATAAAAAATATTGCGGTTGTTTGAATTCTATCACATTCTTGCAAACATTTACTTATTTTTTTAAATAAAAAAAACGTATTATCCTATGATTAAAAAATGACAATAATAAAGCTGCGCCTTAACACAATCAAATAATAATCGCGCCTAGTACGGATAATCAATCAGTGCCAGAACCACTAAACAACAACTAAAATAATATACTTTGTCATGGATTACAAAGACAGTTGCGTTATAGAGTTTGGTTCAGAGGAGGGTAATTAAACTTGGCTCCATGGTCCAACGAAATAAATATTTAACACTATATTTGACTTGAATAGTTTAGCAAGCCAACTACATCAGTTTTGTTGCGTGTTGCAAATCCACAATGTGTATTGGTGAAGCAAATAAGTCAATTGAAACCCAATTAAAGACCTCCATGTAGCACCTTATGTGTGGCCTAGATCGGACCAAAATTTGTATGTTGTCGTAACCTTGACAAGTATGAGTAGCACCAGAAATTTTATTAAAACGATCAACCTGCAAGGCATTGGAAGCCACAGCAGCTCAAACAAACGGTCACATTGCTTTTTCTAAGATATGCCCTATTTTAAAAGCAATGATAAAGTTCTATATGATTCGACCAGTTTAGTATATCAAGGTTAAATGCCTTAATATTATTGTATATTATCTCTTTCACGTCTGATTTCGGTCATTGCTTGCTACGCTTAAGGAGGCATCGCCCCTGAGCTTTCATATCAGTGTGATATTAATTAAATAAAATGAGTGGAAACTATCTTGTTCTTGAACAGTTGTTGATATTTGAACTCGTTAGTATATATATTTTTATTGGGTTTGGATACCTGCACCAGGCTTGCAAAATCGGTTTACAAAAGATTGAGTTCTAATAAATAATCCTATATAGAATTAACCGCCGCGGCATATATATTGCAAGCAATACAATCTAATTACTAAATGTTCTAAAATGAACTGACCTTGCCTTTAGCAACTTACTAAACCCGCTTTTTATTTTTCATTAACAAATGGGTACTCTTGAAGCATATCCTAAAATCCGGCATGTTACGAGCTGCAAATTCGGGTTTTAAGCATTATGAAGCCAGTACTCTGTAGACCCACGCATTTTAATATTATTTTTACTTTGGCCTGCATTATTGACTGGCTCTATATTAATAATTTTAATATTATTTTACCTATTTTAAACAATTTTGCACTTTAAATTTCAAATTATGATTTAAGTGAAATCCCACGATCAACGCTTAGTTGCAACAGCCTTGATATGTTTGAAGGATTACTAAATCTTAAAAAAGTTGCAGCAATCAACATACATTCATTTGCTCATATTACTCTGAGAAGTGGAATACGTGGCCCAGACTGGCTGTAAAGTATTAACAGAAGATTCTGGTAAAAGTGAACTGGAAGTCATTAAATTTTTCACTATATTAATGTCTTGATCACGGCGATGTACACCACGGGTGTGGCGAGTTAGCTCGTCCGATCTTGCAAAGGTTTTCTTGCAGCCTCTCCATTGACAGCCAAAAGGTCGCTCTCCTGTATGAGTTCTAATATGGGTTTTAAGATGATCCGAGCGAGAGAAGTACCGGCTACAATGTGTGCAACGGAATGGCTTATCCCCTGTATGATTACGAATATGTCGTTGAAGCTGGTAAGTACAGGTAAATCGTCTACCACAATTTAAAAAGTTGCATATGTTTTTATCTCCGTCATCCAAAGCAGGAGTGACCGGACGTGTATTCTTCTTTAACATTTCAGTATTATTTGTCACAGTAAGCGTATAGTTACATATTTGATCCAGGGCTGTTTTAACTCGTTTTGTCCGGTTACTATTATTCTCGAGTGTAGAGGGAGAGCCTTCGTGAGAGTGGGATTGCGGATGTAACTGGAGTATAGCAGATATACTGAAGTCAGTCCTGGATCGACGACTGTCTACAATGCGGGCTATGGATTTCTCGTTATGTGATAATGCCATCGGTTGATAATGACAGGGGAAAAGCTGTTTAGGTACGGATGGGTTTTCGTTTAGCATTTTCTATTATTTGGAGTTTATTGCAACTGGATCATTACATAAATAATAATAAAACAGACTAGATATACGATAGCATTGTAAGGATATACGAGGATCCCTAAAACCATAAAATGTAATCAACAAAGATCTTCTTGTAATGCTTTCTTATTGTGTATTAAGAAAACACTAATCTCATATCTCAGACTAAAAAAAAAGTAGTGAAATGGAAAAGAAAACGGTAATATATGTATTCCGATTCTCACAAGTCTCGTGATCGGCAAAATTAAGCCCACAACGTCATCTCTAACCTCTATTTGATTGGTATGTATGTGTTTGTACTAGTTCACATAGCTGAGTGCACGATGGGCTGAGAGCTTTTTTTGCAATATAAACAAGCAATTATTAGTTACATATCAGGAAGAGTATTTTTATACTGGTTTGTATTGGTTTGAATATAGGGATTATCAATAAACAATCAGTGATTACAAGATTGTCCAAGACCTCAGACATACTTTTGATTGTAGCTTTTATGAAATATTCTCTGTATAGCATCATGTTATAACAAGCCTATACTTTATATAGAGATATAAATTATTATGTGTATGTTACTTTGCGCATGTTTTTGAATGCAGTAAAGTGACCATTTGTTTGTCCGAATAAAGATATTGTCAAGCATATTTCACAGATTTTGAGGGCCCCCACGCATTCGTGAATCCAATGAGACTTCATACTGTGTGATTGGTCAGCCCTATCTTTCACGTGGATAATTCGAAGACGGTGGGAAAAGGGAAAAATATTTCGAAAGTTTGAGTGCCGAATAAACCAACATATTTCATGAATATGAAACATTGTCAGCAAATAATTTAATTATATGTCAACGTTTTTAAAAAAAATTCAACATATATATTTGCCAAGAAGAGGTCGAAATACTTTAGTGAACCCATGTAAACACTTGTCATATAAACACTTGTCATTTATATTCGTGTTTAAACGGAGCCAGTGCACGCTTTATAGCTTTTAGTTTGAGTATTTCAACATTCTAAGGTTTCTTAAACGGGAACAATGCCTACTGATGCTAAATTATATAAATAGATTATAGTGATCGCATATTTGCTATACTAAAAACAGTATCAAAAGGGCGCTGGTTAAACGAGAGCTAAGCTAAAATAAATGTTACGATATAATTGGTTACTTTGATATTATAGTAATACCAATGCCAAATACTCTCAACGAAAATTGCATATATGATGGGTGATGAATCTAGAATTTCGTATGATAATGTTTGCTTGTGTCTATAATAGATCTCGAGTTGTAGAGCGTAGCAAAAATTAATGAGTCGCTCCAGCAAATTTCAGTTTAATTTTTTACTATTATCACTAGCCGTGCGATGCACTTATTAATACCTATAATGAGCTTATTTAACGACACAAAAGAAAAGAAATAATGAAGAGCAAGCTTACTCACCTATCAGACCTAATGGATCACTAATATTGAAACGGTAAAATATAGGGTAAGCACCCCTTTTCTTTATGTTAATCCAGTACCCTGACAATAACGCATGTCAAGTGGCGGACTATAATGTAAACAAAACCTGAAACCTGTCTCAACCACACATTAGTTAATTTATACCATGCCAAAAATACATGTATTTCAATAGTTAATGGACTTAAAAGTTGGTATCAAAATATTATCGGGTTTTTAGAACAAATTTAAATTCATAGTTCTCTTTTCTACTCTGACATACTTGAAAGCTTTTCTGTCTAGAATTGGTCTTTAAGTCTATTGTTACATGGTTTTTATCATAGTCTAATTTATATCTATGAACTCGTGCACTAAAAAAAACCATTCAAAAGCGATGCCACTAAGGTCAATTCGAAGCAATTATTATTATATAATCTAGCCCTTGTATGATAAGAAACTTGGGGGTAGAATGGTAAAACACGTTAAATAGCTGTAAAAAAAATGAAGTTTTTGGTGGTTAATTTTGAATGTGCACGTGGATCCAGTTTTGGTCTATATTGACGAAATTAACCTACCAACTATAAACACGTTTATTGTCTATTTCGTGATCTATAACGCAATTTGAACATAATTGGTTGTACAGTAACTATGAGCTTGTCTTAAATTTACTAAAAGAAAACAAATAAGGTGTGATAGGCTCCTGCCTGGAAAGCGTTTGATACCGACCTTAAAAGTAATGTAAGATTTTCTTTTTAAAATTATTATCCGTATGTAGGCTTTTTCACACACAGTATTAAGGACGAAATCCCACTCTATATTTTACAAATCACCATTGATTTGGAACTGCTGATAAAATAGTTACTAACTAGACTGTAATTAAATAACCTCAGCTAAAACAATAACCATTGTAATGTTTGAAGTCATCAATACAGACAAACATGGTTAGTGCTGTTAGATAACTCTATACACAGAGTGCTTGTGTACTGATTTTCTAAAGGCTATATTCTCGAATTTCTCAAATTTGAGTAACTGGTTTATCAAATACTCTATTTTTTTTTTTGCCAATTATAGTAACTGCGCCATCTTGTCTTGGTTGTTATCTTATCTCAAACGCCACCTATTTCAAGCAAATTTAGAAACTATAAGAGAGTCAGCATAGCCAACCTGTCCATTTTCATTAAAAAGCCGTAATTCACTGATGATTGGTCTGAATCCAACATAAATAAGCTAATGAGGATCCCAGTCCATTGTAAACTATTAGATACAAAATAGTATCTTATTGCCATTTTCGCATTGATGATTATAGTTAGTACTTATTATAGTAATTAATATTGAATGGTAGTGATAGAAAATTGCTAATAATCACCAATCCTTGATTATGAAAGATTAATATTTGACTATAATGAGACAAACATAATTATTCTGATTTATAATTAAATGTAAGAAAGAGGAAGCAGCTAACACGTGACCAACTCTTTAAGCTAATGATTGGGATATTCAAACCTATACATAGCATTTCCATTGTTTTGTTACCAGATCAGATTCTGATACCATCTAATCAAACACAAGAGCATATCATATCATTCCTTCAGACTGGGCCCCCAAACATAGATCTGAAATGGCTTAGTATATAGTCGCGGGACCTCTGCCATTGACTGGTTCAATTTTAATCAACAATCTTAGATTGTCATTTAACACCAATAGATTTAACCAACTATTTTTCCAGACCATATATGTTATAGTAATTGCTAATAATATTAAACAATTATAGCTATATAAAGAAATGCCTAAATTAAGTCAATATTCTTGTTTTCGTTATCTTTTTATATGCATCTGACAAGATTGGAAATTGCAACACCGTTCCAAACAACACAAATAATAATTATGTTGAGAATGTTAAGAATGAAAATGAATATTCAAAATCATGAGAACGTGTGTGGTCCATCAATGTCAAGTCTTACTTATATATATATATATATATATATATATCATATATTCTGCCACATGTCGTTTCATATAAGCTGACTAGGTATCCCTGTGTTTTAGACATTTGGTAATTATTACTTAAAAAGGGACCAATTGAGTAAGCTTATTATTGCTAGTGGTTTGTTCTTTTTTGTTCACCACAGTGCACTTAAGATTTGAGGATTCAGCTGGCCTGGATCCAATGAGCGAGATAAAAGGGTTGAATTAGCTTTTTGGTACCAAGCCAGCTGGATCCTTAAATACTTTAATAAATTCACTATTACGCTTTCAACGTCCCCACGGGAAGAAAGAATGATGGTACCTTTAAGTAGAGCAGAACTAGTACTATTCCCATCCAACCTGATGTCAGCATGACAAGAAAAAATTTGTTTAGGCAATAAAAAAATCCAAATTACAAGTGATATTACAGGTTGCCCCTGTGTCATAAGTACATGAGAACAAATTAAAAATTCTTTATTAAAAGTCAATAATGGGTCTCTTAAAGACTTCAAAGACAAATTTACAGATCCCTGCTCGCCAACCTTGAATGAAATTGACACTGGGAAGGTCGTCAGGTTCAACGCCACCCGCTCCTGATACTTGCCCCTCCCACCCCCCCCCTCCCC